>OZ024790.1:937715-1008693 GCA_964017065.1 Haliclona indistincta | reverse complement strand
ATAAAGCTACATGCTAAAAGCTAAAGTCATGAATATCATTAATTCTGGTAACTTTCATATCTGTGGTAATGCTATCATCACTGAGGTTGGCTGGGCTGTGTAAACTTGTGACGTAGAAAATGTCAAACGCCGTCCTAGGGGGTATATTGACGGTTGCATACTCTTAGGTAATGAACTCTTGGCTGTGTAAATATGACATTGTTCCTAGTATGATCATACTAAAAATGTCATGCTTGTTTGAATCCTAACCTAATTTTAGAGTATTCATTGTGTCTATAGTGTGACAGTTAAATGAATATTCCTCTTAGAATGCAACAACTGACAACTGCACATGGTCATGCAATCATCAGTTGCCACATTTGGAAATAATTATATAAATGAGGCTAAAGGCTATAACTATACTATAATCTAGAATGAAAATGTTGCACAAGTGCATGTGCTTTTTCAAAGTAATAAAATTAATTTTGGCTATAAATAAAACAGTTGGCTTACAAACATTAATAATTATTTTAACACTGTTCGTTTTATTTTAAAACCTAAAATTTAATGTGAAAGTTAAAATAATAATTATAGTTATAGTGTCAGATACAGCTCACACACTTTTTAGTGTAGAACGATTAATTTCCAAAGCAGACAGCCTGGGAGTCACTAGCAGACAGACTCACTAGCAGACTGACTTACTAGCAGACTGACTTACTAGCAGACAGACTTACTAGCAGACTGACTCACTAGCAGACTGACTCACTAGCAGACAGCCTGGGACTCACTAGCAGACTG
Source organism: Haliclona indistincta (assembly GCA_964017065.1). Classification (NCBI taxonomy): domain Eukaryota; kingdom Metazoa; phylum Porifera; class Demospongiae; order Haplosclerida; family Chalinidae; genus Haliclona; species Haliclona indistincta. Next base: position 1,007,916 of record OZ024790.1, on the reverse strand, counting down.
ACTCACTAGCAGACAGACTTACTAGCAGACAGACTCACTAGCAGAGAGACTCACTAGCAGACAGACTTACTAGCAGACTGACTCACTAGCAGACAGACTCACTAGCAGACAGACTCACTAGCAGACAGACTCACTAGCAGACAGACTCACTAGCAGACAGACTCACTAGCAGACAGACTCACTAGCAGACAGACTCACTAACAGATAGACTCACTAGCAGATAGACTCACTAGCAGATAGACTCACTAGCAGACAGACTCACTAACAGATAGACTCACTAGCAGATAGACTCACTAGCAGATAGACTCACTAGCAGACAGACTCACTAGCAGATAGACTCACTAACAGATAGACTCACTAGCAGACAGACTTACTAGCAGACAGACTCACTAGCAGACAGACTCACTAGCAGACAGACTCACTAGCAGATAGACTTATTAGCACTAGCAGACAGTTAATAAATAACATTGTTGCTTAAGCTAGTATAATAATTACTCACCTTGTACTAAGCAGTCATGCAGGCTACTGGATCGAATGCTGTCTACCCTGGTGTGCAGTCTATTAGTAGTTGGATTGTAATGATATTCATTATATCCCAAACGTAGCTCATTAAATGTAAATAGAATAATTGAGTTTACTCAGTAACCAGAAGACTATGACTGAAGCTATACAACACACCTGCAACACACCTACAACACACATGCACCAATAAAACTGGCTCCTGTCTAGTCCGTAGCAATTAAATTCATAACTGATTCCACTAGCTATTGTTTATGGTCCAATCAGGCTTCCTCCAGCTCATGTTAGCTTTGTAGTTGCATTCCTCTCTAGAAGTTGTTAGTTTTCTAAAGGATGCCTGTATTGTCTTGATATATATCAAGAGAAATCAGCTGATGTCTCTGCAATAAACGTAGCTCCATGTCTCTCCAATAAACGTAGCTCCTTAAATTATTGTGCTGTGAATTATTACGGTGACTAGAACATCAAGTAGAGTATTTCATGCAGCTGGGCATGCATGATTGCATAGTTGCACATGAGTTACGGCAAGCAGTGCTTGCCCTAAAGAGTTATAACCAATTCTCGATCTCTGCTTCTTTCAACACTTTGTTTTCAGCCAGTGAAGATAAATTGCTCTTGAATAAGTACCAAAGCCTGACTGTGTTGTGACAGACTTGGATGTGACAGACTTGCCTCACTATCAACTACTCCTTGATAGTGTCAATGGCTAGCAGTAGTTGCTGTGTCCCTCAGTAGGCCTCGGTCACACTACGATAAAATTGGTGACAACGACAAGATTGACGTCATTTTCTCCGGGTATGTCCGTTATATTCGTTGTCGTGCCATAGTCGTACAGTAGACGTTGTCGCTCCATTGGAGCCCTAGTTTACGACTGCGACAGCTGTTATGACTGCGACAAAGCTAGTATCGAGCCAAATGTGCATGCTAGAGTCCCAAGATAACCAAATATCGAACAAAAATGATCTAACAGCTCTACTAAGAGACTGACAAACTGGTGATCGTGAGGAAAACCGGCGGGAGCGTCGTGGTCCGTGGCAAGAAGGGCCGACGATCAGCTTGCTGGCTTCGAAAAAAGGACTCATGCCATAAAATACAGTGAACTGTACACTCTCGAAACCCTTGTTAGTTGGCAAAGGCGAGTAGCAAAGCGGTAGTCAGCCAAGACGTTACAACAGCAAGGCGTCCATCTTTGGTAGTGTGACCGCGTGCATTTGCTGTCGTGACCATGATCGCAGTGATTTGCCGTCATCGCTATCGTAGTGTGACCGAGGCCTTAGCCTAGTATTGGACTGTAGGGTAATGTGACTGTGGGATGATTTTGCTCTAATGTAAACTGTGCATGTCTGCCCTATACAATCCAGCACCAGTGTTCACTTCTTATAGACATCTTACAGTCTTACTATTCTGACACATTAATTTTAAATGATGTTGACTGTAGCCAGTAGTGTTACCGTTTCCATCATCGAGCGGCGATCGTGTAAGAGCGCGTTGTTCGTATTCATAAGTTAGTGACGACGCTTCAGTTTACTATCTGCAGCTGAGTAGAAGTGCTACTTTGGGTCTTACTAGACTTAGTATCACTAATCACTAAGTCTCGCTAATCTGAATAGACAAATTCGGTTGTGAATATCATTAATGTGTTATGGATATGTTCAGTATCTGCATCATCAACATGTTTTACTAGTTTGAACAAATTCATTAATCTGAACAGTTTTCCTGTTAGCATAGTACCCAAGTGTTTGGATTCATGAGGGCCTACTGTATTGTGACGTTTTTATGGATTGCTATCGTGATAGTGGTATCCGCTATTGCCTAATAGTGATAACTCTGCATACTCATTGTATATGATGACCTTTTACTCTCTTCACAGAGCAGCTGAGGCAGTCGTTCCTGAGCTCCAGCCATTCCTCCCTTCCTGCCTGACACCCATGGACTGCTCTACAGTGCTGCCCTCACCAAACCCATCATAGTCATCTTACCTGCTTCTGACATGATCATACTAATTATAATTATCTATTGATTTTCTATTGATTTTAATTTAAAAATTATGGTGTTACACTAGTAGCATAGCTCATGATCTGTCAATACAAACCTCTCAAGTCAAATGGTCTCAAAGCCTCTCATATGACTATCAAAATCTCATGGTTGTTATCTAACAATGCCTTTCAATTTAACATGACATATTTCGTATGTTATGACATACGAGCTAATGCTGATATATCAAGTATCATCATGCATAGCAGAGTCTGTCTCCATCTCGTGACTGCGCAGTTGTAGTTGATTTCCGCTACACGGATTTGAATTTTTGCTCTTTGACGAGCCCCGCCCATTCCAGCTGTTTGCTGAATGTGCACGTGATCTCAACAGCAATGGCGTACTGGTGGAAAGTCTTAGCTGGCGGTTCTTTCCTTTTGTGCGTGGCTGTGGTGGACATCGTGTTGTTCAGCCGAGCAGAGACCGATAGAGAGAGGACACGGCTACTTCGTCTAAACACTCTTAGCTTTGTTGTCGTCTTCCTCGCCTTCTGTTCTCGCTACGTATGGAGGAAGCTAGCCCCTTCACTGAAAGCGACCAGTCGTAGCGGTGTAGCCGAGGCACTCAAGCTGCCTCTCACAATAGCATTGTTTCTGATCCTATTCCTGGGGACCACTAGCATCATCGTTGGTCTCCTGCTAGTGGGTAGGGAGCCCCACTGGCTGTCACTGACCAGCAGCTTCTGTCTCGGAGTGCTCGTACTGTCTGCATTCTCCTTCTTCATTGCCGACATTCTTGACTTTCTTCTATCACGTGTATGCGGCAGCACGGGTCAATGGACAGGAGTTAAACTCATACTAGCAGTAATAGCCGGATTATGCTTGATAGTGTTTGGCAGTATAGGAGCTAGCCTGCTCAAGCTACAGCATGTTACTGTACCCATCAAGGGACTGAGCTCTCGTCTAAATGGTACCACTATCATCCAGCTGAGTGATATCCACCTGGGACCCTTCATAGGACGACAGAGAATGGCATCTATCGTGGACCAAGTGAATCAGCAGCATCCCGACTTGGTACTGATCACAGGTGACCTGGTAGACGCGTCAGTGGAGGACCTCTGGGCTGCTGTGGAGCCACTAGCTGACCTGAAGGCTACACATGGTGTCTACTATTGTACAGGTATGGAACCTTTACTCCCGCCCATTATTTCCTAGCGGAAAGAGGGCTAGCATCTAGACTGCACACACGCTCATACACACACAATAAAATTAGTAGTGAAACCTAGCAATTGGGTCTCAAAAGGACTAGCATTTTCGAGTCAATACAAATGTGCTTTAGCATGCCTGCCAACATCCATTATCATTTTTTGCATACTCTTGTGAATATCTTTATAGTACTACTGCCTAGTAGAGTACCTACGTCACAAGCTGATATCAGGCTAGGCCCACTAGTGTAAGTAAGTTGTGACACACTGGTATAAATACTCTCTCAATGTCACTACTAGTGCCGGCAGTATGGATGGCTGGACCATGCTGCTAGCTACACAACCGACCATAGAGCATAGCGTCACTGCAGCTTGCAATCTGCACAAGCATCCGACAACCAGCCAGTCAGCTGTTCGTGTGGCTTGCCTTCAGTGATTCTATGCACCATTGCTGTGTTGTGTACCTTTTGCATAATGAAAAATGACTTTTAGTTTCATATTATTTTTCGCAATAGGTATTTTGTGTTCTCGGTATTTCTTAATTAAATTTGGTGTTTCTTATTTTGGCACCCTCTCGCTGTGATGTGAGCTAAACCTCCAAATTTCGGCAAAAATTTGTCAATGTAGCACAACACATAAAGTTGGTAGAACTGTTGTAGACACGTTCTTGTTCAGAAACACCACACCTCCGTTAGTTGCAGCTTCTGCTATTGCCTGTAATTTTTAGCAAGTTTTGACTTGTGTATCTTTTACCATAACATAAACGTTCATCTCATGTTCGAATTTCAACCTGTTCGAGACGAATTTTTATCAGATAATTCACGTCGTACATTCCCTTAAATTCACATGTTGAATTTTGTGTTTTAAAAATTAGCTATTGTGTCTTGAACAACACTTCTTATGCTGTTTACAGAACTGTGTGTAGTAGTGTAAACATGTGGTTGATCTAGCCATACAGCTGGTATATTTCATGAGATTCAATTTTAGTTTGGACACATGAGGCAGAATTTCGTGATTTACACCTGAAATGCCTTATCTTGACTAAGCTCCCTCTGGATATGGTATCCACCCACCTTGATCATGTACTATTGGCTTAAGGGTGCTCAACACTAATTAATATTCATAAGGCGGCGCCGTTGCTATGGGCTAGATTTTCGTGTTATAAAGCTGCTACGAACACATCGCTAGCAGAACAGCACTACCACTGGAAGTACAGCTTGCATAACAAGTTTCAGCGAGGTAGCTTACGTTGACGGGTCGTCAGAGGCGCGACAAAAACCACGCCTACATGTCTAAAAGACTTTTTTACTGTGCGTCCCAGATTGCTGAAACCAAGTTTCTGTGGGTATTTCGACACGAGGAATACAGTAACGGAGAGCTTTTGGCAATACAGCAGCGACTAACAGTACTTACGTAACTTATCTTGGCTGCTGAGTACGCAATTCGAAAAAACTCTCCGTTACAGTGTTGGCCACGTGTAGGTGACGATCTTGGCGCTGTATAAACGTACTCCAGTGCTTCATGCCCGAGTTTTATACTGTTTTGTGCTTTCTCTGCGCGTACACGAAGTACAGCATACTACAAAGCGCGAAATGATATTCACAACCGTGTGACGATATTCACGACCGCATAATGATATTCACAAATACTGACCGCCTTATGAATATTAATTAGTGTTGAGCACCCTTAAAGTAGCATTTCCATTATAATTTATCGCAAAGTGCATGCTACAACATGCTAGGCAAAATTTTCGTACGTACAAAAATTTCGTCCTGGTACGAAAATCCTCACGAAATTATCACCCATATTATGTACCTTTCCTTATTGTACTGATACTGATTTGTTAGTAGCTACAGCAAAACCCCACTAATCCGGACCTCTGAATTGCGGACACCCCGTTTTAAAGGACTCCAATTGTGGGTCCCGGTTGGTGACGAGTGTATATTTTAACCCCTAAAAAGAGGACACCCGTCATTCAGGACAAATTTTTAAGTGCCAATGGTGTCCGGATTAGAGAGGTTCCACAGTATAGTATAAACCATGTGGTTGATCCAGTGGCGGATCCAGGGGGGGGATCGGGGGCCAATTCCCCCCCTTCGCGAGCACGTTTAATTAATTCATAGACTATTTTATTGATTGCCACGCCTCTCGATCGTTAACACGCGCACGAGCTCATAGATATACACGACGAGCAGCTAGCTGGGGACTACTAGTACTGTAGTATCAAGTCTATAACCATGTTTCGCGGTCTGTCTTGCTCTCCAACAGCTACAGGCTACCGCGAACGCAGTTTAAAATGACGTATTCTAATGAATATTAATTAGCTATTTTTCAAAAAGCCTCCCCTAAACATTTCCCTCCACTGATTGGCCCCCCCCTTTTTCGAATCCTGTATCCGCCCCTGTTGATCAATGAACACTATGTCTCTCCTTGTCAGGTAACCATGAATACTATACTGGTGATGTTGATAACTGGCTGCAGCATCTACCCAAGCTAGGCATAATGACGCTGGTGAATGATAGAGTGTGCCTGTTCTCCTCTGACAAGACCTCGTGTCATGGCGGAGTATATGTAGCCGGTATTGAAGACTATGAAACAAGAAGGATAAGGTGTGTCTCGTATTATAGACATTGTTATAATATACATGTACAACATGGTTTCCGTCATTTCCTCAAATGCATAGGCATTGTCATACTTTTGACCATAGCTATGAGTGTTTGACCAATCAGATTACCCAATTGGCATTAGTATGTTTTCTTAATGTGAACCTACTGTGATTAAATGACACCAAAAAAGTTTAAATAAAATTTCCCGATCTACAGTCATGTGTATCAGTAGTGTAGGAACATTATTTGAAAGTGGCGCACAAGTGACGTGAAGCGTGCCAGAAAATGTTGTTCATTAATATTCATAAACATGCAATCCTTGCTATGTTTCTCATTACAGCAGGCGCCTTGCTAGTCCTGTAGTCTGAAGACTGAGGCTTACTTTGACTTGTGTGGTATGCTTGTGGTTTATGGGTCTGATAAATAATTTGAATATCACACCCATTATTTGAATAACTAGACATATCAGGTCGCAACAGCTCCTTTGCATCGTTTTCAAGGCGTAATTTGGAAGTGGGCGGGGTCTCTGAGACACCACAATAACAGTTCTTGGTCTCTAGCGCTCTTGTACATCGTCCAATAGCAACCCTCATGCACTTTCTGTCCAAGTAGGGTAGTAATGTAATTGCACACCAAGTTTCATCAAGTTCATTTGCTTCCTTCCACCAAATCCAAGAAATACTTTAAAATTTTTGTTTTGGTGGAAGGAAGCAAATGAACTTGTTGGTGTGCAATTACATTGCTACCCTACTTGGACAGAAAGTGCATGAGGGTTGCTATTGGACGATGTACAAGAGCGCTAGAGACAGACCAAGAACTGTTATTGTGGTGTCTCGGAGACCCCGCCCACTTCCAAATTACGTCTTGAAAACGATGCAAAGCAGTGTTCTCGCTAGGCTTTTTTCTGGTGGTGCTGCACCACTTGGTTGCCACTTGGTTGTTACATTGCACCACTTGGTTTTCACAATTTTTACTACAATCCCAGTGATGATTATCAGATTTTGGTAGTTTTGTCTTGATATGTAGGTTATAAACCGAGGTAGAGGTGTATATGGGAATTTGGATACCGAGGGCGAAGCCCGAGGAATCCAAATTCACATATGCACCGAAAACCGAGGTTTATAACCGGTTTAAACTATGATTTCGACTTACCTGGAGAGAAAATAGCACTCTTGTACCAGCAAGCTACCCGAAACGGCGCAGAAGATACAAATCGCGTGATAAACGGCGCTTAGTTTGCTGCCTAGTGCGCGGTGACGCCATGTTTTTTAGACCCGCCCACGCACAGGTCAATACGTGAATTTGGATACCTCATTACATCAAAGAGAATTATTCATATCATAGTTTAAAACTGGCTACAGGATCTAATTAATCTAGGCATTGTGACGTTGTTGGCTGTAAGGTGTGTCCATGAGTACAATGTGTTCAATCTTGTGCAATTCTTGTGTTAGTACATTGATACAATGGTGAAATAATACGGCAATATAAATGAAAGGATCGAAAATGAAAAGAAAATAGTTCAGATTAATATAATAATGACCAGGGAATTAATATTATAATAATGACCAGGGTCCCTTCCTCTCTCTCCCTCCCTCGGTCCCTTCCTTTCTCCCTCCTTCTCTCTCTCTCCTCCCTCTCTCTCTCTTTCCCTTTCTCTCTCTCTCCCCCTCTCTCTCCCTATTCTTGTGTTAGTAAGTGTATGTCACTGTGTAAACACGTCAGTTATATATAATAATTATAATTACAGTCACTCGGGGCTATTTCCGACTCCAAGTACAAATCCAATTGGAACGTGATTTCAACCGTCGTGGGGCTATTTCGACCGCTGAATTCTGGCGCCGTTTCTCAATCTCTACAGTGAAACACGTACTTATGACTTGTAGTCTTGAAATTGAAATTGTCTGCTGAACATGTTCTTGTTTAATCATCTGGGGCTACCGTTTTTATGCTATAAACAAAAGAGAAAGTAAGGCTAGCGGGGCTATTTCGACGATTCACGAATTAAAATGGTCATTGTGGCAAAATGATTAATTCAAAATCTAAAGATCTACGTGAAAATAGGTACTAGAATCGATTGGTAAAGTTCCAAGTCGATCCAATGTTCGTGACAAAGTTGCAACTGTATAAACGAGAGCTAAACACTGTAACGCTAAGCATGTCGAAATAGCCCCAGGTGACTGTATTATTAAAATAATATTTGCTCACACAGTATAGTGCTAACGTTTAATTTTCTCTTTTTTAGGTATGAGTAGCTGAAAGATGTGCTGTATTGATCAGACTGTCCATCTCTCACATGCAAGCACTCAGACTGAGCTGCCGTGGACTATACAGAAATGTAAGATAGATGCATCTTATGTACGTCAATCATATTACATGTATCTGACAAATCAAATCAATGACAGTGACTTATGAGACCACACCTACTGGTAAGTCACTACTGGTGTGTAGTGTTGAGTGTTCTTTACTGAACAGCTGAGTGTTTGCCTCGGTATATATCCCGTATCGCCTCAGAACCCGGGTGTTAACCTTTACCATGCACAGTTGTGTATTTCATAACTAGTCGAGTTTTAGTACTTTGCTGACAAATGTTTTTATAGCCGATTTAGGTTACCCACCATAGTAATCAGAGACCCCTCTTGTGGTGATAGCTACATAAGCAATTGAGTTGAATTGGTACTGTGTGTATGTTCATGAGTAAACAGTAACTGCTGTGTCTTCCACTAGCACGTGCAGAGGTGCTGGAACAACTTGACAGTGTCTACCATCAGCTGTATCATCAGGTAATGTATTCTTGCACACAACTATTATTCATGAATATGAACACCAGGATAACTTGAATTTACAATGATAATACACAAGTAGATACAATATATATATATAAGATAAAATGTCATTTGTCACAGTGTATACCCACCACTAGCTCACTCCTCCATGGGTATGCTTCAGTACACTGTAGTAGGAAATAGTTGACAATGTGTAATGAATATACTGTAGATTGTATTTCTCGTGCTTTTATCAAACCAGCTGAATAATTACAATCGTTTTCTGTGCTCTTACTTGTTCAATGTGATTGTGGTGGGTGTGTCTTGCAGATAGTGTAGTGGGTGTGGTCACTACTAGTTCACTGGTCCTTGTACTGAATTGCTGAGCCTCTACTGGACTAGTGTAGTGATACTCCATAAATGAGCCTGTAGTCTGCAAATTGTTGTCTTAGTGCTCCTGTAGTTGCTGTAAGTGCAAGCAATTTTTATGAACAATACATGTATGAATGTCATTACTAGTGTATGAATATTCACATAATAATTATTATGAATGAATTGGCCAACGTTACTCCACTCGTGCAAGACCATTAAGCTGTGCAAATCTGTGGTCTTGAGCGCTCTCTCTTTCCCTCCCTCCCCCCTCCCCCCTCTCTCTCCCTCCCTCCCTTCCTCTCGGTCATATTGTTTATCTGATGACCTATTTAGAGTATTCATTGTGTCAGTGTGACAGCTATATGAATATTCTACTTGTAATGCTTGCATGCCATTTTAGCACCATAATTATTTTAAAATAATTATACAAATGAGGCTAAAGGTAGAACGAAAATGTTTAATCACAAGTGCATGTGCTTTTTCAAAGTAAGAATATTATTTGTGGCTATAAATAGACCAGTTTTTGGACTTACAAACACTGTTCATTTCATTAAAATGTGAAAAGTTATTCAAAAAACAAGTAGAATAGTTAAATCTCACTTAGTGTCAGATACAGCTTATATACTTTTTAGTGTATAAAATTTTATTTCCATAGCAGACAGACTCACTAGCAGACAGATTCACTAGCACTATAGCAGACAGATTCACTAGCACTAGCAGACAGTTAGTAAATAACATTGTTGCTTAAGCTAGTATATTGATTACTCACCTTGTACTAAGCAGCCAGGCTAACTGGATCAAATGGTGTCTATCCTGGTGTGCAGTCTATAAGTAGCTGGATTGTAATGATATTCATTATGAATAATTGAGTTTACTTAATAACCAGTGAGTGAGCTATACAACACTGATCTTTGTAAGGTTTTTAGTTGCATATTTGGAAGCCCTTGAATGCAACAGGTTTTCCACATTACTCAGCTCTGTGGTTAAATCTGTCTTTAACTAGTTGAGTTTACTTAATAACCAGTGAGTGAGCTATACAACACTGGTCTTTGTAAGGTTTTTAGTTGCATATTTGGAAGCCCTTGAATGCAACAGGTTTTCCACATTACTCAGCTCTGTGGTTAAATCTGTCTTTAACTAGTTGAGTTTACTTAATAACCAGTGAGTGAGCTATACAACACTGGTCTTTGTAAGGTTTTTAGTTGCATATTTGGAAGCCCTTGAATGCAACAGGTTTTCCACATTACTCAGCTCTGTGGTTAAATCTGTCTTTAACTAGTTGAGTTTACTTAATAACCAGTGAGTGAGCTATACAACTCTGATCTTTGTAAGGTTTTTAGTTGCATATTTGGAAGCCCTTGAATGCAACAGGTTTTCCACATTACTCAGCTCTGTGGTTAAATCTGTCTTTAACTAGTTGAGTTTACTTAATAACCAGTGAGTGAGCTATACAACTCTGATCTTTGTAAGGTTTTTAGTTGCATATTTGGAAGCCCTTGAATGCAACAGGTTTTCCACATTACTCAGCTCTGTGGTTAAATCTGTCTTTAACTAGTTGAGTTTACTTAATAACCAGTGAGTGAGCTATACAACACTGGTCTTTGTAAGGTTTTTAGTTGCATATTTGGAAGCCCTTGAATGCAACAGGTTTTCCACATTACTCAGCTCTGTGGTTAAATCTGTCTTTAACTAGTTGAGTTTACTTAATAACCAGTGAGTGAGCTATACAACACTGGTCTTTGTAAGGTTTTTAGTTGCATATTTGGAAGCCCTTGAATGCAACAGGTTTTCCACATTACTCGAGACTGTGGTTAAATCTGTCTTAAACTATTATCATCACATTACACTATTATCTCAGTGTCTTACCCTCTGGCATATCTCAGTAAGATCAGCTCCACTGGATCCTTTAGTCTGTCTTGCAATGAATGGTATGTCTGCATCAGGTGCCAATTGTCTCTGTCCTTTCCCCGAACAATTGCCGGAAAAGGCCCGGAATTACTTACCGTAAATCCTTATAATGAGGCCGGGGCGTCTATTTCTTAAGCAAGGTTTCGAGGAGGCATCTATTTAAGACTGACGTCTATTCAAGATCGGGGTTTATTGTAAGGTACACCAAGCACACTCAAAACCTTGTTCTTCAGTGTTATCAGGGACCACGAAGTCTAACAGACAATCTGACTTATGACGACAGCTGCGCCGTTACTGCACAAAATCTGGTGAAATAGTAGCGCCATTCACTCGATCCACTTCGCAGTGGCGAGTCTGATCCAGGGCCTTCATAAAAGGGTAAATCTGTATGTAGGGTAGCAAGCAATCTTATGAATCACCAAAGATAGATAGAGATAGATACACTGGTCTCACTCACTCCCTAGCTCTCTCACTTATACCCTGATCAATGAACTTGAGCAGTTGTCTCTGTCCTTCTTTCTTTCCCTTAGCAACAGTGTAAGTTTACTTCTGCGTTAGTCCATAATTCCGTATACTACAAATTATGTCCATATACTTGTGTATTATTCTATCATGATTTTTTCAATGACTTTATATCACCTCCGAGCCCGCTATAGTGGGTAGCAAGCAATACAGCGGTTTGCTAAGCTCTTGAATAAGGCGATGTTGTATATGATGATATTTTACTCTCTTCACAGAGCAGCTGAGGCAGTCGTTCCTGACCTCCAACCATTCCTCCCTTCCTGCCCGACAACCATGGCTCCAACCATCCACAGTGCTGCCCTCACCAAATCTATCATAGTTTTTTTTTTATATAAGTATCATCATATGAAATATCAAGTATCATTATGCATAGCAGAGTCTGTGTGACTGCAGTTGTAGTTGATTTCCACTACATGGGTTTGAATTTTTGCTCTTTGACGAGCCCCGCCCACTCCAGCTGTTTGCTGAATGTGCACGTGACCCCAACAGAAATGGCGTACTGGTGGAAACTGTTATCTGGCGGTTCTTTCCTTCTGTGCGTGGCTGTGATAGACATCGTGTTGTTCAGCCGAGCAGAGACCGATAGAGAGAGGACACGGCTACTTCGTCTAAACACTCTTAGCTTTGTTGTCGTCTTCCTCGCCTTCTGTTCTCGCTACGTATGGAGGAAGCTAGCCCCTTCACTGAAAGCGACCAGTCGTAGCGGTGTAGCCGAGGCACTCAAGCTGCCTCTCACAATAGCATTGTTTCTGATCCTATTCCTAGGGACCACTAGCATCATCGTTGGTCTCCTGCTAGTGGGCAGGGAGCCCCACTGGCTCTCACTAACCAGCAGCTTCTGTCTCGGAGTGCTCGTACTCTCTGCATTCTCCTTCTTCATAGCCGACATTGTTGACTTTCTTCTATCACGTGTATGCGGCAGCACGGGTCAATGGACAGGAGTTAAACTAGTACTAGCAGTAATAGCCGGATTGTGCTTGATAGTGTTTGGTAGTATAGGAGCTAGCCTGCTCAAGCTACAGCATGTCACTGTACCTATCAAGGGACTGAGCTCTCGTCTAAATGGTACCACTATCATCCAGCTCAGTGATATCCACCTGGGGCCCTTCATAGGACGACAGAGAATGGCGTCTATCGTGGACCGAGTGAATCAGCAGCATCCTGACCTGGTACTGATAACAGGTGACCTGGTAGACGCATCAGTGGAGGACCTCTGGGCTGCTGTGGAGCCACTAGCTGACCTGAAGGCTACACATGGTGTCTACTATTGTACAGGTATGGTACCTTTACTCCCGCCCATTAATTCCTAGCGAAATTTGGGCTAGCAGCTAGACTGCTCACAATGAAATTTGTAGTGAAAACCTAGCAATGGAGTCTCAAACAGATACTAGCATTTTGAGTCAATACAAATGTGCTTTAGCATACCTGCCAACAACCATAATACATTCTCTAATGAATATCTTTATAGTACTACTGCCTAGTAGAGTACCTACGTCATAAGCTGATACCAGGCTAGGCCCACTAGTATCGGTAAGTTGTGACACACTGGTATAAATACTCTCTCACTGTCACTACTAGTGTCGGCAGTATGGATGGCTGGACCATGCTGCTGGCTACACAACCGACCATAGAGCATAGCGTCACTGCAGCTTGCAATCTGCACAAGCACCCGACAACCAGCCAGTCTGCTGTTCGTGTGGCTTGCCTTCAGTGATTCTATGCACCATTGTTGTGTTGTGATCTTTTACCATAATTAAAAATGAATTTCAGTTTCATATTATTTTCGCAATAGGTATTTTGTGTTCTCAGTATTTCTTATTGAAATTTGGTGTTTCTTTATTTGGCACCCTCTCGCTGTGATGTGAGCTAAACCTCCAAATTTCGGCAAAAATTTGTCAGAGTAGCACAACACATAAAGTTGGTGGAATTGTTGTAGACACGTTCTGTTCAGAAACTCCACACCTCCGTTAGTTGCAGCTTCTGCAATTGCCTGTAATTTTAGCTAGCTGTATCTTTTACCCATACTTCATCTCGTGTTCGAATTTCAACCTGTTCGAGATGAATTTTTATCAGATAATTCACGTACATTCCCTTAAATTCACATGTTGAACTTTGGGGTTTAAAAATTTGCTATAATTATTATTATGTCCTGGACAACAGTTCCTTTTTATGCTATTTACAGAACTGTGTGTTGTAGTGTAAACATATGGTTGATCTAGCCATACAGCTGTTGGTATATTTCATGGGATTCAATTTTAGTTTAGGATATGTGAGGTAGAATGTCATGATTTATACCTGGAATGCCTTATCTTGACTAAACTCCCTCTGGACATGGTATCCACCTACACTGATCACGTACTACTGGCTTAAAGTAGCTTTTTCATTGTAACTTCTAGCAAAGTGCATGCTACAGCACACTTTGAACATGAATCCTAAATTTTCGTACGTACAAAAATTTGTTCTGGTAGAATGAAAATAAGGAAAATTCAACCTCACAAAATTACCGCCCATATGTACCTTTCCTTATTATGCTGATACTGATTGTTTAGTACTGTACTGTAGTATAAACATGTGGTTGATCAATGAACACTGTGTCTCTCCTTGTTCAGGTAACCATGAATAATATACTGGGGATGTTGATAACTGGCTGCAGGATCTACCTAAACTAGGCATAGTGACGCTGGTGAATGATAGGGTGTGCCTGTTCTCCTCTGACAAGACCTCGTGTCATGGCGGAGTATATGTAGCCGGTATTGAAGACTATGAAACAAGAAGAATAAGGTGTGTCCCATAGACATTGTTATAATGTACATGTACAACATGGTTTCCGTCATTTCCTCAAATGCACAACATTGTCATACTTTAGACTGCTTTAGTCCATAGCTATGAGTGTTTGACCAATCAGATTAACCATTTGGCATTGGTATGTTTTCTTCATATGAACCTAGTGTGTTTAAATGACACCCAAAAATTTTCAAATGTCATTCCCGATCTACAGTGATGTGTATCAGAAGCGTAGGAAGATTATTTTGAAAGTGGTGTACAAGTAAAAATGGCGTTTATAGCGCCAGAAAATTTTGTTAATTAATATTCATCATAAACATGCAACCCTGCTGTGTTTCTCATTACAGCATGCGCCTTGCTAGTCCCAGTAGTCTGAAGACTGAGGCTTAATTTGACTTGTGTGGTATGCTTGTGGTTTATGGGTGTGATAAATAATTTGAATATCACACCCATCATTCGAATAACTAGACATATCAGGTCGCAACAGCTCCTTTGCATCGTTTTCAAGGCGTAATTTGGAAGTTGGCGGGGTCTCCGAGACGCCACAATAACAGTTCTTGGTCTCTAGCGCTCTTGTACATCGTCCAATAGCAACCCTCATGCACTTTCTGTCCAAGTAGGGTAGCAATGTAATTGCACACCAAGTTTCATCAAGTTCATTTGCTTCCTTCCACCAAATCCAAAATTTAAAAGTATTTCTTGGATTTGGTGGAAGGAAGCAAATGAACTTGATGAAACTTGGTGTGCAATTACATTGCTACCCTACTTGGACAGAAAGTGCATGAGGGTTGCTATTGGACGATGTACAAGAGCGCTAGAGACCAAGAACTGTTATTGTGGCGTCTCGGAGACCCCGCCCACTTCCAAATTACGTCTTGAAAACGATGCAAAGGAACTGTTGCGACCTCGAAGAGTGTTGAAATCATGACAGCACGATGCTGTGCATTCTTGACAACAAATCTGTATCGCGTGCATCGAATGTAACTCGAATATGAATAGTTTATAAGCTCTTCGTAGGCTCCACCCCTAATTTTTAGCGTTTTATTTTTTCCAGCAAAAAGGAAAGACTTGGCGCTTCTCTGTCTATCCGTTCTATGTCCATACCAAGCAACTCTACACACTGAGTCGCCATTCCACTGAATCTATGACAGTCGATTTTTTCATTGCGGAGCCTACTATAATACGATATGTATGGAAAGCTCACGCTTTGTTGAGAGGTATATATTCTCAAACACTATGCAATTGTCCACTGAAGGGACACGAGCCCAAATACCAAGTACAATCAACAAGACTACATGTGCTATACTATATTTCTATAACACACACTCCTACTACTAGTGTGTGTTAGTAAACAACACTTGGTTGACTCTACTTGTGATAAAGGCTTTTATTATAATCTAGCAGCTCACCTAGGAATCCTGTTATTATCGTGACTGGTATTTTACTAGCTATTGGTAGATCCACTAGTGCTCCTGCTGCTGGTGGGTCGGCTGCTACTAGCATGGGCACCTCGTCTTCATCACTACTTTTTGACGCCATCTTGAGGGTTAGAGGGACGTGGTATCGAAACCAGGGAGAGGTGTGGCTTCAAGAAGAGTCACAGACTCAGTGATCAGTGAAATATCTAGCAAACTGCACTGACATAAGAGAATGACGCGTGTTTTGTGGATTTTCTTTGTGAATTCACCCAGTAACTACTGTGCTAGATAAAATTTTAATTTCACTTTACCTAACGTCGATCAGATTTGAATTTTGGCGCCGTTTTAATGAGCCCCGCCCATTCTAGTAGTCAGAATGTGCACGTGATCTCAACAGCAATGGCGTTCTTGGTACGGTATGCAGTTTCCTGTTCTACGTGGCTGTGGTGGATATCATGTTATTCAGCCGGGCAAAGACTGATAGAGAGAAGGCCCGGCTACTCCGTGTGAACACTCTCGGCTTCTTATGACTTGTGATTTATTGATGCGGCATCAGATTTTTCTCATGAGTACTGAGTACTTGTTGATAACTGGCTGCAGGATCTACCTAAGCTAGGCATAGTGACGTTGTTGGCTATAAGGTGTGTCCATGAGTACAATGCATTCAATCTTATACAATTCTTGTATTAGTACATTGATACAAGGGTGAAATAATACGGCAATATAAATGAAAGGATCGAAAATGAAAAGAAAATAGTTCAGGTTAATATAATAAGGGAATTAATATTATAATAATGACCAGGGTCCCTTCCTCTCTCTCCCTCCCTCGGTCCCTTCCTTTCTCCCTCCTTCTCTCTCTCTCCTCCCTCTTTCTCTTTCCCTTTCTCTCTCTCTCCCCCTCTCTCTCCCTATTCTTGTGTTAGTAAGTGTATGTCACTGTGTAAACACGTCAGTTATATATAATAATTATAATTACAGTCACTCGGGGCTATTTCCGACTCCAAGTACAAATCCAATTGGAACGTGATTTCGATCGTCGAAATAGCCCCGCTAGCCTTACTTTCTCTTTTGTTTATAGCATAAAAACGGTAGCCCCAGATGATTAAAACAAGAACATGTTCAGCAGACAATTTCAATTTCAAGACTACAAGTCACAAGTACGTGTTTCACTGTAGAGATTGAGAAATGGCGCCAGAATTCAGCGGTCGAAATAGCCCCACGACGGTTCACGAATTAAAATGGTCATTGTGGCAAAATTATTAAAACTTACCGATTCAAAATCTGAAGATCTAGGTAAAAATAGGTGCTAGAAAATCGATTGGTAAAGTTCCAAGCCGATCCGATGTTCGTGAAGAAAGCTACAACTGTATAAACAATAACTAAACACTGTAACGCCAAAACATGTCGAAATAGCCCCGGTTGACCGTATTATTAAAATAATAATTATCAATTTTGCTTACACAGTATAGTTCTAACGTTTAATTTTCTCTTTTTTAGGTATGACTAGCTGAAATATGTGTTGTATGGATCAGACTGTCAATCTCTCACATGCAAACACTCAGAAGCTGCTGTGGACTATAGCAATGTAAGATAGATGCATCTTATGCATCAATCTGACAAATCAAATCAAATCTATCTGACAAATCAAATCTATCTGACAAATCAAATCAATGACAGTGACTTATGAGACCACACCTACTGGTAAGTCACTACTGGTGTGTAGTGTTGAGTGTTGTGAGTGTTCTTTACTGAACAGCTGAGTGTTCACCTCAGTATTTAATTGGGGCGAGCCTGAGCGAGCCCCACATTGATGGTGATGTGCGTCCCACGTCGCGGGGAATGTTTGTATGTATGTATCTGGCCGCGTGGTGCGTTTGTCCTCCCTATGTTCCCGAGAAGTCACGTGCGCGCGTACACATTGACCGCGCCCCATGATGTAATCCTCACGTGGCGCAATTCAAAACAAGACAGCGAAGTGGAGACGCCTGGATCGTCTTCTACAAGGTAAGAGTACTGCCTGCAGGAAGCGACAACGAGCAGCAGAGTCACCTGATCACAGAGCTCTACAACTGGAGCGACAACGGGAATACAAGAGCAGAGGGCTTACTGTTGTGCATATGTAGAAAAATGGATTGTTCTTGAATTGTGCAGGACATAAATCAGCTCAGGCTCGCCCCCAGTATTTTATAAATGTACTAGTTATATCCCGTATCGCATGATAAGTAAAGGTGTTAACCTTTACTTATCATGCACAGTTGTGTATTTCATAACTAGTTTTAATAGAAGTTTATTTAGTACAACTTGAGATTTGCTGACAAAATTGTTTTTATAGATAATTTACATTGCCCACCATACTAATCAGAGTGATAGCTATAAGCAATTGAGTGGAATTGATACAGTGCGTATGTTCATGATTAAACAATAACTGCTATCAGTACTGTGTCTTCCACTAGATGGATTTACTCATTCGAAGGAGCTGGAACACCTGATAGTGTCTACCATCAGCTGTATCATCCATCATCAGGTACAGTATTCATGCACACAACATAATTCATGACTATGAACAAAGGATAACTTGAATTTACAATGATGATACTCACGTAGATACAACATATAAGACAAAATGTCATATCAATATTTGTCACAGTGTACCTACCACTAGCTCACTCCTCCATGGGTATGCTTCAGTGCACTGTAGTAGGAAAGAGTTGACAATGTGTAATGAATATACTGTAGATTGTATTTATCGTGCTTTTAGCAAACTCGCTGAATAATTACAATCGTTTTCTGTACTCTTACTTGTTCAATGTGATGATGGTGGGTGTGTCTGGTAGCTAGTGTAGTGGGTGTGGTCACTACTAGTTCACTGGTCCCTGCACTGTATTGCTGAGCCTCCTCTGGTCTACTGTAGTGGTACTCCATAACTGAGCCTGCAGTCTGAAACATTGGTGTATTATACCGCGTTCATACTACGCGCTAGAACAGAACCGAACCGGGCCGGCCCGGTTACAAATCTCTGAAAGTATGAACGCAACTGAACTGAGCTACAACTGAACTGAACTGCACCATCGCGGCACACCAACCATAGGTGGGCCGCTTCCAGCACGGATCGGTTGTGTCGGAACTTTGATAATAAAGTGTGGCACGGTTCGGTTCGGCCCGGTTCCAACGTGCTGTGTGAACGGGGTATTAGTGGTCTACTATACTGCTTTTGAGCAATACATGTATGAATATCATTACTTTATATGAATATCATTAACAATGTATGAATAATTATTGTTAACAGTATATGAATATTCACATCATAACAGGGCTAACATGACCCACTCACAAGTAAGCTGTGTAAATATGACATTGTTCCTAGTATGATCATACTAAAAATGTCATGCTTGTTTGAATCCTAACCTAATTTTAGAGTATTCATTGTGTCTATAGTGTGACAGTTAAATGAATATTCTACTTAGAATGCAACAACTGACAACTGCACATGGTCATGCAATCATCAGTTGCCACATTTGGAAATAATTATATAAATGAGGCTAAAGGCTATAACTATACTATAATCTAGAATGAAAATGTTGCACAAGTGCATGTGCTTTTTCAAAGTAATAAAAATTAATTTTGGCTATAAATAGAACAGTTGGCTTACAAACATTAATAATTATTTTAACACTGTTCATTTTATTTTAAAACCTAAAATTTAATGTGAAAGTTAAAATAATAATTATAGTTATAGTGTCAGATACAGCTCACACACTTTTTAGTGTAGAACGATTAATTTCCAAAGCAGACAGCCTGCATGGGACTCACTAGCAGACTGACTCACTAGCAGACAGACTTACTAGCAGACTGACTTACTAGCAGACAGACTTACTAGCAGACAGACTTACTAGCAGACTGACACACTAGCAGACAGACTCACTAGCAGACAGACTCACTAGCAGACTGACACACTAGCAGACAGACTTACTAGCAGACAGACTTACTAGCAGACAGACTCACTAGCAGGCAGACTCACTAGCAGACAGACTCACTAGCAGACAGACTTACTAGCAGACAGACTCACTAGCAGACTGACTCACTAGCAGACTGACTCACTAGCAGACAGACTCACTAGCAGACTGACACACTAGCAGACAGACTCACTAGCAAACAGACTCACTAGCAGACAGACTTACTAGCAGACTGACACACTAGCAGACAGACTTACTAGCAGACAGACTCACTAGCAGACTGACACACTAGCAGACTGATACACTAACAGACAGACTTACTAGCAGACAGACTCACTAGCAGACTGACACACTAGCAGACAGACTTACTAGCAGACTGACTCACTAGCAGACAGACTCACTAGCAGACTGACTCACTAGCAGACTGACTCACTAGCAGACAGACTCACTAGCAGACTGACACACTAGCAGACAGACTCACTAGCAGAGAGACTCACTAGCAGACAGACTCACTAGCAGACAGACTCACTAGCAGACAGACTCACTAGCAGACTGACTCACTAGCAGACAGACTCACTAGCAGACTGACTCACTAGCAGACAGACTCACTAGCAGACAGACTCACTAGCAGACAGACTCACTAGCAGACAGACTCACTAGCAGACAGACTCACTAGCAGACAGACTCACTAGCAGACAGACTCACTAGCAGACAGACTCACTAGCAGACAGACTCACTAGCAGACAGACTCACTAGCAGACTGACTCACTAGCAGACAGACTCACTAGCAGACAGACTCACTAGCAGACAGACTCACTAGCAGACAGACTCACTAGCAGACAGACTCACTAGCAGACAGACTCACTAGCAGACAGACTCACTAGCAGACAGACTCACTAGCAGACAGACTCACTAGCAGACAGACTCACTAGCAGACAGACTCACTAGCAGACAGACTCACTAGCAGACTGACTCACTAGCAGACAGACTCACTAGCAGACAGACTCACTAGCAGACAGACTCACTAGCAGACAGACTCACTAGCAGACAGACTCACTAGCAGACAGACTCACTAGCAGACAGACTCACTAGCAGACAGACTCACTAGCAGACTGACTCACTAGCAGACAGACTCACTAGCAGACAGACTCACTATAGCAGACAGACTCACTAGCAGACAGACTCACTAGCCGACAGACTCACTAGCAGACAGACTCACTAGCAGACAGACTCACTAGCAGACAGACTCACTAGCAGACAGACTCACTAGCAGACAGACTCACTAGCAGACAGACTCACTAGCAGACAGACTCACTAGCAGACAGACTCACTAGCAGACTGACTCACTAGCAGACTGACTCACTAGCAGACAGACTCACTAGCAGACAGACTCACTAGCAGACAGACTCACTAGCAGACAGACTCACTAGCAGACAGACTCACTAGCAGACAGACTCACTAGCAGACAATAATACGTAAACAATAATTATGTATAATGAATTCACTGGCACCATCCATAGCTTGGTGTATAAAGCTGAGAAACCCTTCCACTAGGGTGGACCACTGGATTGTTTTATTGTTTATATTATACGGATGATAATAAATTATATACTACGTAACGTAGTAGCCATTAAAATCAATGAAAATTGCCATCTACAGCTTGACCACGGCACCCACACACACAGAAACAAGCCTTGTACTCTTATGGGTCTTCTGTTGCCACTGGTATCATTCTACTCAAAGCAATTTTTCATTGATTTTAATGTCTCCGTCATTGGATTTATAGGTCTTCATAATGTGTGTAATTCATTGCTGTCAAGCCTGTATCTAGGGACTACGTTACGGTTACGTAGTATCAAGAGTTCATTAAGTAAGAGTATGCAGCCGTCAATATACCCCGTTGGACGGGGTTGGACATTTTCTACAGCACAATTTTATACAGCAGAAAGCATTAGGGCTGCTATGCTAATGATATTCACCGTTGTGTAATGATATTCACAACAGCAGTAATGACAATCATCGCGTGTATAGGTAAACTTGTGACGTAGAAAATGTCCAACGCCGTCCAACTGGGTATATCGAAGGCTGCATACTCTTACTTAATGAACTCTTGGTAGTATATAATTGCCGAGCGCCTTAGCGCGAGGCAAATAATCGCGACGGTGTGCGGGGGACTGGGGCATCGTGCGTTTTCTCAGTAATGTTAATATGTATGTATGTATGTAATATTAGATGTCACGCTTAGGAATGCTAATCAGGGTTACGGCGAGGGCTCATACTACGTAATATACTGCGGGGTCACGGGATCGCTGGACCCGGTTGCGTCAATATGAGATAAGAACTTAACGGTGGGCTGAGACCATGGCGGATTAGATCCCAGAGTCTACTCCTGACAGAGCCAAGTGGCTAGCTCAGCTCGGGAAGAGAAAACAGAGAGCAGCGGCCTGAGTCTAACGCCACAAAAGAAGCAAGGCACGCCATCAGCAGTACTACTAACAATACACGGAACCGGCATTGACTCTTAGGTCGTCTCACACGAGTCCACGAGGCCAAAAACAGGAAGCTAGCTCGCTGTAAGCCTGTATCTGTACCTGCCGGCCGTCTGCTGTCGAGCCCACTAGCTGGTCAATTATAACTACTTAATAAACTCAGCGCGAGGCATTCATGCGTATTCGTAACTCCTAGTAATCTATGTAATCTATGCAATTTGCCAATGTGTTTAATACAGTTAAAGTAAGAAGTGGATCTATCTTCTACCAGTGCATGTGTAGAAGTTTGTGAAGTTATTCCATAACAATGTCAAAAGCTGAAGTATAATAATTATTTGGACAGAACATACAGATACACTATTAACAACGGGTGCATGGTTTGATAAGGTGCTTTAAAACACGTGGTTTGAACTTAAACAGACAGTATTGATAGTTCAGTAGTAGAGTCACTTGATCACAGCACTTCCTGCTGCTATGAAAACACTTCTCCAAATGTGTGCTTCAGTACACTACAGAGAGATAGTGACATGTTTATTAGTTATTATAATAAATTATATGTATGCATTGTTGTGCTATCATGATCATTGTGTTGAGATCATTATAGTAACATACTTGTCTCTTGTCATGATGGCGTTGATGGTAGTGTCTAGTACTAGTCCCAACCACTAGCTCACTCCTCTGTGGATATGCTTCACTACACTATAAACAGACATGAATTATTAATTTTATCTTGTGTGTTGTGACGTACTTGTTCAGTGTGATGATGGTGGGTGTGTCTGGTAGCTAGTGTAGTGGGTGTGGTCACTACTAGTTCACTGGTCCCATTAGCGTATTGTTGATCCTCCTGTACCGATACTTCACCTCCATTATCTATAGAGAGTCAAATTTTGTGAATAAATTATCTGTAAATTGACATAACATAAAATTATGAACCAACTTCCATTATTAATTTTGAAAGAGCCATAAAGCTATAAATTTACTTTTTTTATTTTTATTAGTTAGTTTATACTAATTAACATTAATAATATCTTAAATTACTCATACACTAAGATGTAAAGAAGGAAATGCATAAACAGAAGCAAACAATACTTGATAAAGAAATAATAATAAATTAAACAAATCAAACAAACAGAGAAAAAAAAACAAAGAAAACACAAACAAAAAAGAATGAGTTATAAATTTACTGGTTATGGTAAAGTAATTATGTTTGCGACTGACAGTTTGTAGATTTCATAGCTAGATTCATAAGTTTTATGTCTGACTTATAGGGCTTCAAGCTACTGAGACATAATGATCTCAGTAGCTAAGAACCAGTCTATGATACATAACACATAATGCAATGTAGATCATTAACTTTGCATATGCAACCTCTTGCTATTATACATAAGTTATACATTATTAGTTAGCTAACACATCGATTCATTTTAGGCTAAACCGTGCACATGGATAACAAGTAACATAATTAATTATGCAATAACACGATATTTTATAATGATTATAGTTACTCACATTCTGTTGAAAAATACTTGGCTCCAGATGTGCTAGTCAGCAGTTCTATGAATGATTTGTGACTACATAGATTTCTTATATAGCAAACTTTTTATCAACTATCCATTAATGGAAGATGTAATGGTTGTGGAAGTCATGAATTAATATTCTATACTTGGACTGGTATATACCGTATGATGTGTTTTGTCCAAATACGGTATTTTTGCTGCTACATCACACATGATTGCTCTGCTACATCATCATGTACGTATGTCATGTGGGAGAGCGAGCTAGTGTGTTACGTAACATCAAAGAATGATTTTTACCTTATCACTATTACTATTACTATACAAACTATAGTTGTAGCAATGATAACAATGAATTTATGTAAATGCTGACCATCGAATTATTGATATCTATAGTTGTGTGTATTCACCTATTCATTCACATGTTTGTTTGTACGACATTGTTATGCAACAACTTCACAAACTGCTGCAGTGTTACTGCCTACACTGGCTACACATGCAGTGGTAGAAGCACAAAATCCTTTTTTACTATAAATAATTCTTATTATTAAACACATTGGTAAATTTCCCAATAAAATTATTGTGATATTAGCACTATATTATTATATCCCGTTGTGTGTACTAAAGCACTAAAGTGTTTTATAGTATACTATTACATAACTTAAAAACATTACAGTGCATGGGAGCAAAAACTACGTTTTCAGTTTATAAACTCCGACCACGAAATCAGGACTAGCTATGGTGGTTCTATTACTAACACTCTCACAGATAACTTATGCCAATATCACAATAATGCTACAGACATGTACTAGTTAAACAACGGTCCGAGGGCAGTATGGAATATACACGAGGGCAATCCAATTAGAGCCCGAGGGCGCAGCCCGAGGGGTCTAATTGGATTGCACGAGTGGATATTCCATACTGCCCTCGGACCGTTGTTTAACGTGTTTGTATCACACCTCGTGGGCATATCCCACTGCATTGTACTGTTTTTAGTATCGCTTGTGCTATTTTTAGTATCACACATGCTATAGTAAAGACCACAATGGAACCCACTAGCATATGGAAGCTTAAGCGGTATATAAAGCGAACGCAATAGTGCTCTGTACCTTCCGGTAGGGCTTGCCCTACCACTATTTTTCTACCACGTGGTCAACACTGTACCACGTTAAAAATTTTTTGGGCACTTGCGCCCTTTCCACAGATATCGATTCAGTACATGTAAGCAATTTCTCTCATGTACTCTTCTTCCCGGTCAAAGTATCTCTCATAGTGCTCTTCAGCTATGGCTTGAATGTTGACGTGTTTCTCACTCTCTCTCAGCTTGTAACACACAGAAAGAATCACAAACAATAGCTACCAATGTCAGCAGCATAAGTAGCAACAACACCAGGTAGTAGTAACTTAAAAATTGATTTTTGGTTATAAGGCTCTGTTCGTGAGTTATGGCGTGATTTGCTTACCTCGCAATCGATGGCTGTTGCTTGCGATCTGGAGTTCTCCGTAGACATAAATATCCACAGTTTACAGCCTAGAAGCTGATAGGTTAGAATTTCACTACAGGATAGCTAAGAATTATTGTGAAATTGTGTGTAAGCAAGCTATGGACGCTATCGTGTGCTGTGCCGTGCTGAGCATTTTAGACACGCCCAGTTAAATTAGTGGTTAAGCTTCTCATTGCATAACTATTATACTGCATTGTGATATTGCTGTATAGAAAGGTATAATAGCTGCAATGGTGGCATTCCACCGAGGCATCTGCACCTTTGGTGCTTCATTTGAACAGTTTTCCTGTTGGCGGGTAGTACCAAAGTGTTCAGATTGACGAGGGTCTACAGTATCGTGAAGTTTCTATCGTGATATCCACTATTACCACTGTTGATGACTCATTGTATCATACAATGATTTTTACTCTCTTCACAGAGCACTCGAGGCAGTCGTTCCTGAGCTCCAGCCTGCATTCCTTGTACAGCTCTCCTTCCTGCCCAACAGCCATGGATTGCCCTCACCAAACCTATCATAGTCATCTTACATGCATTATATAATTATCTGAATAATAAAAATTAATTATAATAAAATAATTATGATACTTTTTAGGTGTTATAATAGCATAACGCATGATTTGTCAATACAAATCACAATCTTTCGTATGTTATGACATACGAGCTAATTTCTGAAATATCAAGTATCATCATGCATAGTAGAGTCTGTCTCCATCTCGTTACTGCAGTTGTAGTTGATTTCCGCTTGAATTTTTGCTCTTTGACGAGCCCCGCCCACTCCAGCTGTTTGCTGAATGTGCACGTGACCCCAAAAGAAATGGCGTACTGATTAGGCAGGCCACGCCTGACTACAGTCGTAGCGGTGTAGCCGAGGCACTCAAGCTGCCTCTCACAATAGCAATGTTTCTGATCCTATTCCTAGGGACCACTAGCATCATTGTTGGTCTCCTGGTAGTGGGCAGGGAGCCCCACTGGCTCTCACTAACCAGCAGCTTCTGTCTCGGAGTTCTCGTACTGTCTGCATTCTCCTTCTTCATTGCCGACATTCTTGACTTTCTTCTATCACGTGTATGCGACAGCACGGGTCGATGGACAGGAGTTAAACTCATACTAGCAGTGGTTGCTGGATTATGCTTGATAGTGTTTGGCAGTATAGGAGCTAGCCTGCTCAAGCTACAGCATGTTACTGTACCTATCAAGGGACTGAGCTCACGTCTGAATGATACCACTATCATCCAGCTGAGTGATATCCACCTGGGACCCTTCATAGGACGACAGAGAATGGCGTCTATCGTGGACCAAGTGAATCAGCAGCATCCTGACCTGGTACTGATAACAGTTGACACTATGTTACACAGTAGTGGGCATGCGATCATGCTTATGTGATCTATATCCATTTGTACAATTCATCAGTGTTGTTAGAGTGTTTTGGGTGTCATGGGAGCAGCATCTTCTGGTTACGTGACGTAGATATGTGTTGATCCCACCAGGTGTTTAGAAGCATGCCAAGTTTCGTAATACATGCAAATTTGAAGGTATGTACATGCATTTAAAATCTACACTGAATGAGAACAATTCTTTAGCAAAAAATAAACATGTTCAGTTGAATGGACAGCAGGTGGTGCTAAATAGAGGCAGCGAGCTGGAGGAGAAAAAAGAGGATTGTAGAGATGCCTAAGGCTATGAAAACAAAAATTAGACCAGCATGCACTAGACGCAGACCAGCACTAGAAGCAAAGAGGAACAGTAACTGCACAACATCAATGAGCAGGAAATCGATTTCTATTAAATTTGCATTCAGTATTATTCCTTTATCGGTGAAATTGTCTAGGGCTTGAGCAAACAATTATGGTTCTAAGTTTACAAACTGTAAAGCCAAGCACACGAGCACCTGCAGGCATATGCATGAACTACATATTAACAAACTGTGACTACTCACTGTATAAAATTTAACAATGCGCATTTATGCACATCACATTCGTAGCCATGGCGATATTGAGGAGTAGTATCTCCATAGCAACCACTACAACTATGTAGGAAGTCTTGTGAGCTATGGGTTAGCTGAAAAATCGTGATTCAGTCATATAAGTTTGGTATTGTACAAAATGTGCACCTGCCGACAGTATCATAACTTATACAGTCACGAGTATGCAAATGGAATTCCATTCAGCAAGTAGAAATCAAAGTAGTGCATCAAGACAGGTTCATATTTTCATCACTTTTATAACTTCTGCACCTTGTTGTGCCTTAAAAAAGGATTATGAAAGGCTTGTCACCTGCATGCTCACATAGAAGACACATAAACTAGTACTCAGGCCTGTTCCAGGTGGCTATGATTACAGTCTAGCATCATAACCAGCAAAAACCAACTTGAGAACCAGGAGAAACAGATGACAAGTAATCGATTTTTTTTAGTATCATCACCCAGCCATAGCATACTTCACCATCATTTAAAGCAAAAGGTTACTTCCTGTGTGTAACCATGCAACAGCTCAACAATAGTGTTTGGGCATGTCTAGAGATGCTTCCTATCACATAAAACTGACCTACTAAAGAGGTTCAAATAGGTCTGCATCGTGTCATGGAGTACCTGGATACGACCAATTGATAGTGTAATATGTAATAATATTATGAGATGGTGTACTGTTAAGTCAAACGTGTCTTCAAAAATGTAGGTCATACCAGTTTATACTAAAACTATGATAAATGTGCATGATGGTTTAGACACACAATTAAATTTAGAGATTCAGACACATCATGGGATTATAGTAGTACAGTGGAACCCCTCTTAGAGGACACCCTCATCCCTCTATAACTGAATCCCAAATAATTGTAATGTATAATAACCCCTCTCTATAACGGACAATTTTTGTTGGTGTCTGCCTTAGAGGGGCTCCACTGTACACAGTTTATGACTAATAGTCTTTATGTACAGACTGTTTGTTGCTAATAGAATGTGTATTAGTACGCAATTTGTTGTTGCGTATGACGTATGCTTACCTAGAGACTGTGTGTTTATCTAATGCATGTTGTAGTACATAGTTTGTAGAAACTGTGTGATTAACCAGGTTCTTGTTTATACCCTTAATTAATGAAATTAACAACAAAATCAACTCTAGCGTATTCTAATTAATCATATATCCAATAGAATCACTGTTTTTATACAGTATGATTATTTTTTCGAGATACAATTGATGACTGATCAAACAATTTCACGGATCGTGATTTAAACAAATGACTGATTACGGACCATCGTACGTCACACTATATAATTCAACAGAATTCAACCATCAGGTCGTCATGCAGTATACCTGACATCAGAATCAATGATAAGCTGGGAATTTAATAAATTCTTAAGATCTCAAACATAATTATTTGTTGTACAACCCCCCATACACACATCGTGTACAAACAAGATAATCGAGTACACATGCGTACTCACATTGCTCGAAACATACTGACGAGAGAAGAGTTCCTGACGTTGCCTAGCTTGAAACTTGTGAGCATTGTTATTGTCATCATAACAGAGATACGGCTCCATTGCTGAGAACATGATCATTTCTCGGTATTTGTAGTACTTGCCATCGTACAAAACGGTCAAACTTATGCAAGAATCTCCACTTCTACTTCAGTGCAACAGTATGTCAGAATTGGGTAAGTCCTTCATTGTCATGATTACATTAATTCTTTGCAGAAGACAGTAATTGTTTACATTCAGTATTGTTTACTAAATTCTTTATTTGATTATTTTTGCAGCAGGGGAGACAACCAGCTGCTCCAGTGATCATGTGCAGGTAGCTGACCAACCAGTAGGTCACTGCAGCTATCATCAGTACCATACTAGTGCTCATCAGCAGCAGACAAGAACTCACACTCACATCAGCAATGCTGCATCTCGTGTGGTCAGTCCTTGTGAAGAGACTGCTATCACCACTGGTCAGCTTGCTGTTAGCTCAGGTTTGTTGCTGCAATCTTTGGAAGATTGGAAGAAAGATTGCAATAATTCGATACCATTGTGTAGGTGAAGACAGTCAATGCCTGAGGGCAGGACAAGATAAGAAAGTGAGCTCACATAATTGTTTTTTCACCACAATGTGTATCACTTTACTGGAGTAAGCTGTGTAAACAGGCTGTGGTGATTGCACTACAAAGAAGCTTTGTTCAATTATGTCTGGTGTAGAGATATGGTAGTTTAGTATTAGTGTCACCTAGCATCTCTATCAATACTTATACATAGAATTGCAACAGGTGAAATCATTGATGATGCTGACTTGAGAAGAGATTTGACTTGTGGAGGTGGCGATGGTCCTGATATCATCAGCATGAGCGGCTCCACCAACAAACGATCCAAGCAATGATTACGTAACTTACGCGCGCGCGGGCACTGCAGCTATTTGAACTAGCTCTGATACTGCAGCTCAGCACCTAGCTATGGCGGAAAGTTCTGCCAATTAAGCGCCTAAGAATGTCATGGCTCAGGCTGCATGCACGCACGCGCTAGGCTTGAGCCGATTATGCTAGCATAATTTTTGGCATTTTCGGCATGATAAAGCATTGAGCATAATGCTAGCATAATAGGTACAATTTCCTCCAAATGACGTCATTCAGTGGGCGTGGTGGTAGGCGTGTGCTAAAATGGCGGCAAGCTCGAACACGAGTGTAGATCTAGTCATAAATAGAGTAATGAACCAATAATCGGTCACCACGTATAATCGGCCACTTCGTTACAGCCAGGTAGAAGAGGAGGCGAAGCCAGCTATACACTGGTGTATGACACTGTTGTAGGCCTGTATGCAACCAAAGATTCGAAGCGCTCAGTTCTTGTTTACGCGAGACACAGCCAAGAAGATGAGAGTGGCTGGAAAATGCAAATATCGGTCGAAAGTGTCAGTTTTCGGACAACTAGCCCGTACTCTGCTGCTTCAAAGAATAAGAGCACAACTTCTACATAAATACCAAGTGTTACCTTCGTTCAATAATCACAGCCAACATCTACGGCCCAGCTCAACTCAAAGCTAGTCTACAAGCAGTATGAAACTGGGCGGTGCCAATGATCAATAATCGGCATTTATTTTCAATATTTTAATACAATATTCATCTTTTACAAAGTTTGCACGTTGTTCAAGACTTCTACGTGTTAAAATACAATCGTCTGCTGTCAACAGGTATAACGTTTACTTGTAAAACTAATTCTATATTTTATCAGGCCTGTATTCAGGCGTCATGGCCATAATAAAAGTTGTCCAAGCATGTATATGTCCGTGACATGTGAAAACAGGCGTGATAAAATTAGAATTATTAGTTTTACAACCAAATGTACCTGTTGACAGCAGACGATTGTATTTTAACACGTGGAAGTCTTGAACAACGTGCAAACTTTGTAAAAGATGATTATTGTATTAAAATATTGAAAATAAATGCCGATTATTGATCATTGGCACCGCCCAGTTTCATACTGCTTGTAGACTAGCTTTGAGTTGAGCTGGGCCGTAGATGTTGGCTGTGATTATTGAACGAAGGTAACTCTTGCTATTTATGTAGAAGTTGTGCTCTTGTTCTTTGAAGCAGCAGAGTACGGGCTAGTTGTCCGAAAACTGACACTTTCGACCGATATTTGCATTTTCCGGCCACTCTCATCTTCTTGGCTGTGTCTCGCGTAAACAAGAACTGAGCCCTTCGAATCTTTGGTTGCATACAGGCCTACAACAGAGTCATACACCAGTGTATAGCTGGTTTCGCCTCCTCCTCTACCTGGCTGTCACGAAGTGGCCGATTATACGTGGTGACCGATTATTGGTTCATTACTCTAAATGATCTATTAGACTCTGCAGACATTAGCGATGACGACGAACTTGGCTACTTGGCCGACGGTGAAGTGGCAGTTTCGGTGAGTGAAGGAACAGGCACTTCCAGCACTTCGGTATCGATACTAGACAGGCTGAGAGCGCCCACAGTGTCTGAACAGTGTTATTATAATCAATTAGACACCTGGCATTACGTAGCATAATAGGGAAAAATTGAAGCATAATAGGGGGAAAATTAAAGCATTGCTAAAAAGCATAATAGGCAAATTTAAAAGCATAATCGGCGCAAGCCTAGCACGCGCGCACTGCAATAATAGAAACGTCTACATGGGCGTGGTCAGAAATCGCTATAAGCGATCATCTTTTAAACAGTTTTGTACGTTTTGCCTCGCGTCTTCCTATCGTTATAATAGGTTTATCGCTATAGCCGAGATCGCTATACCCGATACAATTTGTAAGGAAAGGTAACGTTTTGCTTTTGATTATTAGTGATTTCATTGCTATAGCAGATAAATCGTTACTCGCGGTCACGCTATAATCGATACGTACTGTATAGACAGAACACGTTAATAGCTCGAACTTGCATTGATGGTCTTAGATTTTTGAATTAAAGCTTTGTTAGTGAGTTATGGCGTGATTTGCTTACTTTGTTTACCGTTGCATGGTTTATTGGCTAGCAGATTGTAGGTTTGATCTGGACTACAGGATAGCGTGGCGGGTCCGAACAAAATTCAGCAAAACCGAAAAGCTAGCTGCTACAAGCATGGCTGCTTCCAGGGGCGGATACAGGATTTGAAAAAGGGGGCCAATAATTTTAGCAAATTAACAGGGGCGTGACTAGAAACTTGTAAGCGAGAAGGCGCGCGTGTAAGCGCGCGATTTTTTTTTCAAATAACTAATTAATATTCATTGAATCACGTCATTTTGCTGCCTCGTAGCAGCGCCATAGCATGGCGCGTTCGCGGTACGTATCCTGGATGGAGTGGAGAGCAAGATAGAGACATCTGTGTCAGGCAAGACAGCTGTACCAGGCAAGATATATACGTTCATAAAAATTTTGGTTGGGAAAAATCGAGGAGGCAAGCGCCTCCTCTGCCTCACGGTAGTTACGCCACTGCTACTAGTAGTCCCCAGCTAGCTGCTCGTCATGTATATGTATGAGCTCGTGCGCGTGTTAACGATCGAGAGGCGTGGCAATCAATAAAAATAGTCTATGAATTAATTGAACGTGCTCGCGAAGGGGGGGAATTGGCCCCCGATTCCCCCCTGGATCCGCCACTGGCTTCAGTGTGCACGCCCAGCTAACTATTACACTGTGGTAGCATACTATTGGCTTCTGTTATTTTTGCCAGCTTGTATGACCATAAATCTGTTACAATCATCATCTGCTGATGGAGTAGCTGTATGTAGTTGCTGTGTGTTGACGGTCAAAGCATGTCCAGTGTGCAGTATGCATGCAATTCCACCGAGGCATCTGCATTATGGTGCTTCATTTTTCCAGAAACACTGACCATAGGAACGCGCAGCGCCGTGAATATTAATTAGTAACAGAGCAAAGATATTGTACAAATAATGCATAAGTAAATCACACATGCAGCTAGTGAGATATCAGAGCTGTATAAAAATAAACTATTATGAAGTCGTTAAGTTCAAGTTGTAATACACTGATTTTACTTGTTAATGAGTTGATGATGGTGTGCATGCATCATTGTGTTCATCATCATTCTAGTGGTTGAGTGGTTAAGTGATTGACTTCTCGTTCACATCGGAAGTGCTATCAACTTCAGTAACTATATTTCCAGTGGCAGACATTTCAGAAGAGCCATGAACTCCAGTTATGTCATAATCTACATTAGCAGCAGCAATCACATCAGAAGAACCGTCTACTCCATTGGCTTCATATGGTGCATCTCTCAGTTGCAGGCTCTTCAGAACAGCCATCAACTCTGCACTAATTTCAACTGCTACATTCCCAGTGGCAGACACATCTAAAAAGCCATCACTAACACCAGTGACCCCATATGCTACATTTTCAGTGACAGGCACTTGAGAAAAGCTGTCTATTCCAGTGACTCCATATGCCAAATTTGAAGTAGCAACCAAATGATCCATTCCAAAAATATCATCAATATCCTCATAAATCGGATCAAGTTGATTTTCTACTGATGCATTTGCTGTTTCAGCTAAAACAGTTCGTGTGGTATTTTGAGTCCTACGCTTGTACAGCAAACACAGTACAATACTGACTCCACCTAATAGTATCGATATTACAAGGAGAAGACCAATAACACTCATAGATATTGCTGTGATGTTAGATGAAGCTGGAGTAGTGTTGGAAGTGGGTACTGCTACTGAGTAATCAAACAAAGTAAGAATGAAAGCACCAAGGTGCTGAAGCCTCAATGCAGTTATAAACATACACAAATATCCACAAACACAACTATCCACCATCATTTCTACAAACATGGCAACGGCTGCAGATGCATGTATACATGATTTCTGTACAGCAAACATACACAGTAAACTGCAGCTATTATATATGCCTTTCTCGACTTTCTGTGCAGCAATCACAAAGCAATAGTTATGCAATCAGAAGCCAATCAGTGCTGACCACGATTCAACTTGGCGTGTCTACAATGTTCAGTACAGTCCATGCATACTGAACACGAGCGAAATAGCTTCCATATAGCTTGCTTGTAAAATTTCTCAGTCTCGACCAGCGCTGCTATCCTGTTACAGTAGTGAAATTCTAACCTATCAGCTTCTAGGTGGTCAACTGTGGATAACTTTGCCTTTGAAGAACTCCAGATCACAGCAATGGCCATGATCAATCGTGAGTGAGCAAATTGCACCATAACTCACGAACTATAAGCTTCGTATAAAGTTTTCACATGATAGAAAGTGAGATAAGGCCGTCACGGTGTTTTCCTTGCATTGCTAGTTTCAGAACCTAACGTTCAGTGCGTGCAACAAAATCGAACCAGGTGACGCAGTACCTCACGAACAGAGCTAGCTTGTGTTGCACGTTTCGGCGCTTAGTTTTCAGCGAGCGACGAGAAATTCTGCCGACAGACAGACACACACACACAAACATACACAGATATGACTACAGTATGGCCCGTGGCTCCGTCATCGAGGCACAATGAAAATCATTTTAACTTACTAGTAATGCTCACTACTCCACTCAGTTCAGTGTTATTGTCTCCTCTCATTCTGCATGTGTAGCTACCACTATCAGTTGGTATCACTGATCGAATGATCAGTATAGTCTGATCTACTGATGACAGAATAGTGAACTTGCTATCATCACTAATCATCATTCCTTGACTGTTCTCCCAGCTGAAGGTAGGGTTACGTGGTAGGTAGCCTCTGAAATTACATGAGAGGGTTGCATCACTACCATTAGTGATTGTGACTGGATCACTAGGAAAGACTTGACCTACATAAATGTGTTGTCAACTTATGAATAGTTATTAGGGAGGCACGGTAGTGACTCCCTATGTAGGGATGAGCAAGAAAACAAAATGGCGGCTGCATACAATGTATTAGCGTTCAAACGCTGATATTTCGCCGGGTGATGAATTTTATACGTCCAAAGACACTTATATCTGCTCTCTGGCGTTGCCCCATCTTACAGTAGCAAGGAGATTGCTCGAAAGTGTTACTAAAGTGAAACAATGAAAATCCAGTTACGTCACTGATCTTCGTTTTCTTCTTCTTTCTTCAACGTGCCTAGCGCCTGGCTTTACGCGAGCAGTGCCGAGACCAAAACACCCACGAGCAGTCGTGAAATTCTCCTGGCAGGTGCCTTTTGAACTTAGTTTTTTTGCGAAACGACGATATACATTTGTCGAGTTCACGATCACGAACAGTTGTCACAAATGTGGTTTCAGTATTAAGGAATAATTATGAGCTACAAGTTAAAAAGAAATTATCAGCAACAGCAAACCAAACTAATGGTGGAAACAAAGAGATAAATGAATTTGAACTGCACCAAAAATTTGAAACTCACTGAAAAAGAAAAAGGACACAAACAAGAAATAAAAAGATTTCTAATGAAATCAAAAGGATGTACAGTGTTCCACATGTAGAAAGTAAAAAACTAGTTTTTGCTAATTTTGCTTCATATCTCAGTAACTAATCATCCTACTGGCATGTTGCATGTATCATAATGATCCTCTATCCTTACTGAACACCCTGATTCATATGGCTTCAAGTCACGTGGCATGGGCGTGGTACAATATGACGGGATATCGGACCCACTGGAAGGACAAGGTTTAGGAGAGAACTTTTGAATTACTGGTAGTTAAGATTTCTTAACGCTGCATTAAAACCATCACCCAGGGCGCCTACCTGTGGGCTGAGTGTTTTTCCTTAACTTTCACTAGGTCGGCGTCAGGAAGCAGATAATAGCGTCCTCGACCGACCAAAAGCTTTAGGACGGGAAATCCGATTCTCTGGGAGTTAAGGTCCAAGATTAGGAAATTGCATTGCCAATACATTCATCTTTACTTTAGAACTTGCGCAGGGTCTGTAGAAATACGCACATTGACAAACACGACTGTTCTCTGCTAGAGAGCTGTTTTCTGACCGCCATCTTGCTAGTTAATGGCACGTTGGTTATTAGTCAGTGATGAGTCATAACTATTCAACTGATTCAATGTATTTGTATTAGTTATGACTCATCGCATGATAATAAAATATTATGCGTGACATCACAAAAATCCATTAAACTAGCAAGATGGCGGTCAGAAAACAGCTCTCCAGCACAGAACAGTCGCGTTTGTCGATGTGCGTATTTCTACAGACTCTGCGCAAGTTCTAAAGTAAAGATGAATATATATATTGGCAATGCAATTTCCTAATCTTGGACCTTAACTCCCAGAGAATCGGATTTCCCGTCCTAAAGCTTTTGGTCGGTCGAGGACGCTATTATCTGCTTCCTGACGCCGAACTAGTGAAACTTAAAGCAAAACACTCAGCCCACAGGTAGGCGCCCTGGGTGAGGGTTTTAATGCAGCGTTAAGAAATCTTAACTACCAGTAATTCAAAAGTTCTCTCCTAAACCTTGTCCTTCCAGAGGGTCCGATATCCCGCCATGTTTTGCCACGCCCATGTCACGTGACTTGAAGCTATATGAATCAGGGTGTTCAGTAAGGAAAGGGGATCATTATGATACATGCAACATGCCAGTAGGATCATTACTTACTGAGATATGAAGCAAAAATAATGTGCAAAAACTATTTTTTTACTCTCTTCGTGTGGAACACTGTAGGGATAAAGCAATCTGCTACTGGTCCACAATTTAAACCAACAAGGAACTAGCATGGAATGGTAACACAACTGACTTGCTAACAGACCATACATCCCTACATCAGTGGCTGCTGTGGCTGACTATAGCAGTTCAGCTAGTTGCTGTTGACTGACACCTGACATGCATTGAATCGATGTGACAAAATATTGCATAGTTGCCAACTCCAGAAAAATTTTGTCCCGGACACTAATTAATATTCAAACCACACCTACAAATTAATCGACCACTCCCATTAATTTTAATAAACATGCCTATTAATTAGTTTACTCTATATTATACATGTACTAGTTTGAGGAAGTCTGTGGAACACCGCGTGAAGCAGACCGAGTGACACGACTAGCAGAGGCAAGAGCAGAAGAGGAAGCGCTTATAGCATTAATGAGCCAAGTGCTAAAATTCCGGCACAATCCGGGACAATTGTCTTTCCAGGACACCGTCAGGACAATAGCCATTTTTCCGGGACGGTTGTCAACTATGATCAAAATCTTATGTACAGCCAGGGATCTATGGTCTGTTAGCAAGTGAATCGTGTTACCATTCCATGCTAGTTCCTTGTTGGTTTACATTGTGGACCAGTAGCAGATTTCTTTATTCCTACATCCTTTTGATTTCGTTAGAAATCTTTTTATTTTCTTTTAAATAATAGTTAGACAGCGAGTCCGAGGATCTACGCGATTAGAAACACGAGGCTCGTTGCTATGGTGTCCGAGCGTAGCGAGGACACTATTCCAGTGGGCCTAGGGTTTTTAAACGGGATGGACTAAGTTCACCCAATCTGAAGTGCGAATGTGTTACGTCACGGGCAGGAAGCACATGAGATGCCCGCGCATGTGTATTATAATAGAGTGTTACTATAAAGCCTGGTTCCAAAGTAAAGCAAGCATCAGGTCTCCGTGGCTCAATGGGTAGGTGGTGTGCATAGCAATGTGGTGTGCTATGGTTCGATCCCTGGGTAAGTACAGGAGCCCATCGAGACGACATGTGCAAAGGAGCATGCAACTCTGTATACGGCGAAATCAAAACATGGCTGCTCATCCTATTTTTAATAATATCCTTATACGGTCATGCACATGAAACTGTATTACACAGTAAAGGAACGCAGTCTACAGTAAAGCAAATACCTTCGTTAGACTGACAACTAGACAGCAGCAAAGTTGTAGGTATAGCAGACAAGCTGTCGCGTTGTGAGCGGCGGCGTAAAGTCGATGAACGACTACTTCGGCAATGAAAAGATGTCGGAGTAAGTGGCAGTATAAAAATAATATAAATTGCTTTCCACAGTGCGTCTTCTCTTGGGGGACTCTTCGAGCGCCTAGCCTTGCCGTCACATGAACGTTTCATGTTTACAGTACATACAGTACGTTGGATCACGACTCGGAAGCCCAGTTTCTCTGGGGTTAATCATTAGTTTAATTCCATAAAAGGAAACTACTATTTTAAACTTGTCAACCATGTTTGGATTTCGCCGTATACACTAACAAGTACGGAGTTACATGCTCCCTCGCCGGTGAACCGGCTCGATATGCTCCTACTTTTGGTTCTTTTTTTTCACTAATAAAAACTGTTAGGCAGAAGCTAGCGCTCTTATTATTATTATTATTATTATTATTATTGAAAAACACACCACATAAGGTGTACATGTAGATTTAAAATTAATGTTAATCAGTAGCAATTGTCCTTAGCATTAAGTCAATAGAAGAGCTTCCCTGACAAATGTTAACAGTGCTTGATGACAGCAGGAAATCTCTTAATACTATAGCACATCTCTCGTCATCAGTGGAATATTCTTTTAAATAAGTTCGACCACAGAAAATATTGTGTCCAGAGAAAGTATAAGCCAAATCTTCGTTAAAGATCAGTTTGACCAAAGTGTTTGAGTTGTTTTTTGCATTTTTGATAAATTTAAGCGATCTTGAAGAAACCAAGTTATAAATACTTTGGACTCTAGCACATCGATGCAGGATACCGGTATGCGTTCTACGAGGTAATCTCCAGATACGCCGCAGACAGTTGTTTAATACAACCTCTAAACTCCTTAGACCAGGAGAAGAAATATTCCAAAGTTCGCAACCATACAGAGCTAGACAATATGATGAAAACAGATATGTCATAGGAATCGGTCCGATATTTGGAAAAGTAGAAAATAAGCTATTAGCAGCCCTGGATAAATAACGAGATTTTAGCAGAATATCTTCATCGTCACAGAGATTATACTTTAGCTTGTTACCCAAGTGCACGACGGTATTAGAAAATTGGAGAGGCGAGTCACAGAAGAGGAAATTAGAATTAATATTGTCAAAATCAGATACACCCAAACGAAAATTAATAAGCTGAGTCTTGAGAGGATTGAAATGTAGACCAAGACAACTACCATGTGATTCACAAGTAGCAAGAAGGGTGCGTAATGCAGAGGCAGAAGGTGCCAAAAGCACTATATCATCTGCGTATGCAAGGGCGCCTGCATAATGGCTATTCCAAAAACAACCAACTCCAGTAGACTCAAGCTTTAAAAGCAGCTCATCTAGATAAATAGAAAACAATACAGGTGACAAAACACCACCCTGGCGAACTCCATTGGATACTGTGAAAGGAGAAGAGAGAGCATTTCTCCACCTCATAAATTTTGCGTAGAGTACCAAGAACTTAGCAAACGAACCACAGGCAAGGGAAGACCACGTGACACAAGCAGATCAAATAAGATGTCCATGTTTTGCACGGGTCAGTAGCGCTGTTACTTAGCCACGGGTTAGCGCTGTTAGCCACAGGTTAGCGCTGTTATCCACGGGTTTGCGCTGTTAGCCACGGGTTATCTATGACTGAACTTAGTCCATCCCGTTTCTAAACCGCGTGGATCCGATTGGACGATTTGTCTAACTTATTTAGAGTCTACTAGGTTACTGCAGTTTGCAAGTTGGTTGTCATAGTCAATGGTTCATGCTTGATAGTGTGGTTAGCACGGTTGACATAGTGTGGTTAGCCTTAGCCGTATAAATAATGGCTTCTCTGTATTACGCAATCATAATCACGTGAGTCTGAGAGCATTCGCTCTTATTCTAATTCCATCGCTATTAACAAGCTGCTTCTGTTGGAAGCAATCTTGCAAAGCCACTGCACCACAGTAAACAGCTTGCTTTGTGATAACGCACAAGAATTAGAGCAAAATATTATGCTATCAGACTCACGTGATAACGATTGCGTAATACAGAGAAGCCATGTATGGCTAAGGCTAACCACACCATATCAACCATGCTAACCACACTATCAAGCATGAACCACTGACTATGACAACCAACTTGCAAACGGATCAACCGTAATATTCGCCACCTCGTTAATTATTCATGAAAATGGGCGGGGATGCCTAAACCCAAGACCCTAAAAACCTTCGCCTAACGGCGCCCAGTATTCGCCAACGGGCGTTAACACTAAGGATCGTCGTTCCCGGTGTTCTAACACTAAGGATCGTCGTTCCCGGCGTTCTAACACTAAGGATCGTCGTTCCCGGCGTTCTAACACTAAGGATCGTCGTTCCCGGCGTTCTAACACTAAGGATAGTCGTTCCCGGCGTTCTAACACTAAGGATCGTCGTTCCCGGCGTTCTAGCCCATTTTCATGAATAATTAACGAGATGGCGAATATTACGGTTGATCCCTTGCAAACTGCAGTACCTGTTTTGTAAACACATTTGCAAGTCAACATGTCTGACTAGCGCACGATGCTGACTGCTCTGTCTGTGCGGCGAACTAGCTGATTTAACATAAACAAAGCTTCTAGTTCGATGAAGAAAGAACGGCAGTACTACTGGCCTATAGCCAGCAAGCGTTGCCGAGAAAAGATCGACCAGAGCGATCGACGGTCGCCGAGCTCGAGCTAGTGGCATGGCAAGGGAGGAGCGCCAGACTAGGGTGGAGCTTGTGGCAATATGGCGAGTGACCAGCGAACGAGTAACACCAAGGAATTCGAATACTATACCTCGAAGGCTCGAACATCAGTGTTCAGCTCTGATCAATTAGCATTCCGTACTTTTAATGAACATCTCTGGAATAATTCGACTTTGAAGTGGTAAGAAACGCACGTAGACTGAGCCCATTACAGCAAACGCACACTCCATTCTTTGCTTATGTCTGAAAGCCTGAGGGTATGTCCCTGGAATTTTGGTCCGGGTGAAATCGGTCCGGGCGGACCAATTTTACCGTGGAAATTTTGGTCCGGCGGACCAAAATTACCGGTAAAATTGGTCCGCCTCTGGAAAAAATGGTCTGACCATGGCGATCAAGACATTCTGCTGTAATGCGTGTTGCATTTATGCTTGTATAAAAGTTATCCTCCAACAACTTTGCCTTCCGTCTTATTGTCCTCTTTGTACCACCGCTGTATCCCTCAGGATACCCCTGATTGGTGACACACTGAAAGGCGAGTTCAACAAGATGATCATCCTCCTCGTCGTCACCTGCATTTGATTTCCTGGCAGTCCCTGTCTTTGCTTGTTCCATGGTGAATCGGTACGGGCTCAAATACGGACCGGACCGGACCGCGCGGACCAGCTCACGTGATCATTGGCCAGAGGCGCGCGGCAAAGTTTGCGCATAGCGCGCCTTGCCGTGCTGCAATTTTCAAGCTACTGTGTGCTGAGGATCATGATGACACCACAATTTCAATAAGTGTACATGCACTAACTGTTAACAATCATTGATGTCAGCTTCTGAAGTTAGATATTCAACAAGCCAGGTACTGTGGCAGCGCTGTTGCAACACAAGGCAGCAGTATAGCAACACTAAGTAACAGCGTTACAGCACAAAGCAACAGTACTGGTAAGCAGCATAAATAAACCTGCATCTGCATTCATGGAGCAACTTATAATTACATTAAATTTGGGAGGTGCTTGCAGTGCCAGGGCTGCTTACACCCATGGATGTGTAGTAATAGCAAGGCCATGAGAAGATTCGGTCGTCCTGGTAGAAACAAGAAAGGGTGCAATAAGAGAAAGTGTACTGGTCAATTACAGCAGGTATAAATATTAAATAATTGCACATGCAGTTCAACTTATTCATTTTCGAATGCACATGCACTTACAGATGCAGTCTCGGGCTGCTCATGTGCCAAAGATCATCTCTGATCTTAACAGTGCAGTAGCTACACTGAGCTCACTATCTGTTGCAGTCCACACACACACTCTAAGCTCATGTGCAGTGGACAACTTTCTGCATGACCATTCACGTTGCAGGCATGCTATTATTGGTGATGGCAACTGCCTGTTTTGAAGTTTCTCTTTCATCTTAGTACAATGTAGGAACAGAAGAAGATCACCAATCTGTAAGAGCATTCATTGATCGTGGATGTTATTGAGAAGAACCCCAGACCTTTCATTCCATTGTGCCACCCATCTATTGTAGTGAAACATGTTGACAGAATGAAGAAAAACTACACTTGGGGAACAGATGTTGAGATCTGCTGAATTAAGTGTCTGGACTCCTGTGTTACTTATTTGACTTATGCTTACTTGTATCATTAGCTCAGTTTGGCATTTTTTCTTTTTTTTAATCTTTGCCAAAGGCAGGTGTGACCAACTAGCGAAAGCTAATACAAAGGCCAACCAGTGAAAAACAGGACACACCGGGCAAAAGGAACAAAGACAGATAACCAAAGAAATGTAAACAGTAAAGTCAGTGGAAATAAAAATAAAAATAAAGCACCAATGGTGCAGATGCCTCGGTGAATTAGCATGTATGCTAGCATGCAATTAGCAGATGCATAATTACGACAGCATGTATGCATGCAGTAGATCTATGGTCTATGGAAGCATCAGAACAGTACCATGGTAGCATGCAAGCAGCAGAAACACAGAAGCATGCAAACAGCAAAACTATGGAAGCATTCAAGCAGCAGATCACGAACTGCCATCACGTGACGTGTCGTCCGCTCTGCAATACGACCGG
This sequence comes from Haliclona indistincta, assembly GCA_964017065.1. Taxonomy (NCBI): domain Eukaryota; kingdom Metazoa; phylum Porifera; class Demospongiae; order Haplosclerida; family Chalinidae; genus Haliclona; species Haliclona indistincta. Next base: position 965,338 of record OZ024790.1, on the reverse strand, counting down.
CTCAGCTCAGCAGGTTGTCGAACGGCCAATGATCACGTGAGATGGTCCGCGCGGTCCGGTCCGGTCCGCATTTGAGCCTGTACCTGGTGAATCGGCTATCTTACCACGCTAGCGACCGAGTGCGCGTGCGAAGATACATGTGCTGCCAATGAGCGCATGGCCAGAATTGTTCTCGTTGATCACGTTACTCTGTAGCTACTATTACCGACGACAACGTCTTCTGATTGGTCGAACCACTGTCAGCCAAAGTTAGCAGCAGTAGTTGCACTCGTCGGGGCGGACATTTTTAACCGGTAATTTTGGTCCGCACCCGGACCAAATATTTCAGAGTCGGACCGATTTTTCGAGGAAAAATTAGTCTGGGCGGACCATTTTTGGTCCGCCGGACCAAAATTTCCCCGGACCAAAAATTCCGTGACAGGTACACTTAGAGCTTCGCTACCGTGACTCCAGGCTACAGGAATTAGAGTGGCACGCTGTTGACCAATCAAATTACTGTATTTCAAATGAGTAGACTCTAAAAATTATCATTGCCGATCGGCAATGATATGTAGGATGACGGCGAATTATGATGGCGGCTACTCATGAGTGAAAATGAGTTTTCACACATATCTCTATTGTTATACATTTCTACTGCATTTTAACTATTTCTAAGTGAATCTAAAGTGTAAGCGCTTGTAAGAAGTCTATGAAAGTCACCAGAATTGCTTGCTTGACGACGAAAATCAAGATGGTGACTCTAAGAGAGCCGTTGCAGATCTTCACTGTTTTAGCGTTTCACCAGATTCCAGACATTTAGGATTGATCAGACGATTGTTCTGAGCATGGAATATCTTTGGTGAAGCTGGCAGACGTTTCTAAAGTGGTCAACTGAAATCGCCGCCCACGCGAATTGTTCATACTAATTTTCTTGTTCTTTTTTCTTCTTTCAACAAGCCTAGCGCTGTCCTGAATAAACGAATCGATACCAAACCTGCACTATCTCATGTGTATATATCTGGAATAGTGCACTTACTTCCTATATATAGGCTTCAAACACTACCAAAATCGAGTCATTGCCAGAAATGCAATACATTTTTCGGTCATGTGCAGACTTCTCTACAGTTTCCACTCCATGACGTCTTAACAGTCATCTACACATCCAGAAAACACAAGAAGATAGCTAAGAGTACAGTGCTAGGTCGTTGAAGCAGTATAGCTACGATAAAACTGAAAAAACTAGGCACCAAAGGTGCTGATGCCTCGGTGGAATTCCATGCAGGACTAGCTACAGTAAACTCCACCTATTATACAAGCTATAGCACAATTCCTGTACAGTAACTATCCACCATTCCACAAACACAGCAACTGCAGATGCATGTATGCAGGATTTCTGTACAGCAATCACAATGCTTAGTTAAGCCAATCAGTGCTAACCACAATTCAACTGGGCGTGTCTACATTGTTTAGCACAGCACACGTATACCACGAGCTAGATAGCTTCCATAGCTTGCTTACACGATTTCTCTAGACCTGCGCTGCTATCCTGTAGTAAAATTCTAACCTATCAGCTTCTAGGCAGTCAACTGTGGACAGCTTTGCCTTTGGAGAAGTCCAGATCGCCAGCAACGGCAAACAAAGTAAGCAAATCACGCCATAACTCGAGAACGAAGCTTCGTATACAAGTTTCAAATGCTCAAAACCGATATAATATCGAGTTCTACTTGCATTGCTAGTTTCAGGGCTCATCGTTCAGCGTGCGCCGCAAAACTGAAGTAACAGACGGAAAAATAGCACCATAGGTGCTGATGCCTCGGTGGATTGATATTATATCCACAAACACAACTATCCACCATTCCACAAACACAGCAACTGCAGATGCATGCATACAGGATTTCTGTACAGCAGTCACAATGCAGGCTTTAGTTATGCAATCAGAAGCCAACCATGCAGTGCTGACCACAATTCTACTGGGCGTGTCTACAATGCTCATTACAGCACACGCATACCACGAGCGAGATAGCTTCCATAGCTTGCTTACACGATTTCTCTGGACCTGCGCTGCTATCCTGTAGTAAAATTCTAACCTATCAGCTTCTAGGCAGTCAAATGTGGACAGCTTTGCCTTTGGAGAAGTCCAGATCGCCAGCAACGGTAAACAAAGTAAGCAAATCACGCCATAACTCGCGAACGAAGCTTTAGAACCAAATTTCTATACATGCAGATCCGAGTAAATATCGAGTTCTGCTTGTGTTGCTTGTTTCAGCGCTTAGTTTTCTGTGAGCGACGAGAAATGCTTGCAACAGACAGAAAAATAGCACCATAGGTGCTGATGCCTCGGTGGATTGACATTATATCCACAAACACAACTATCCACCATTCCACAAACACAGCAACTGCAGATGCATGCATACAGGATTTCTGTACCGCAGTCACAATGCAGTGTATTACAGCACACGCATACCACGAGCGAGATAGCTTCCATAGCTTGCTTACACGATTTCTCTGGACCTGCGCTGCTATCCTGTAGTAAAATTCTAACCTATCAGCTTCTAGGCAGTCAACTGTGGACAGCTTTGCCTTTGGAGAAGTCCAGATCGCCAGCAACGGTAAACAAAGTAAGCAAATCACGCCATAACTCGCGAACGAAGCTTTAGAACCAAATTTCTAATCATGCAGATCCGAGTAAATATCGAGTTCTGCTTGTGTTACTTGTTTCAGCGCTTAGTTTTCTGTGAGCGACGAGCAATGCTTGCAACAGACAGAAAAATAGCACCATAGGTGCTGATGCCTCGGTGGATTGACATTATATCCACAAACACAACTATCCACCATTCCACAAACACAGCAACTGCAGATGCATGCATACAGGATTTCTGTACAGCAGTCACAATGCAGTGCTTTAGTTATGCAATCAGAAGCCAATCATGCAGTGCTGACCACAATTCCACTGGGCGTGTCTACAATGTTCATTACAGCACACGCATACCACGAGCGAGATAGCTTCCATAGCTTGCTTACACGATTTCTCTGGACCTGCGCTGCTATCATGTAGTAAATTTTTACCTATCAACTTCTAGGCAGTCAACTGTGGACAGCTTTGCCTTTGGAGAAGTCCAGATCGCCAGCAACGGTAAACAAAGTAAGCAAATCACGCCATAACTCGCGAATGAAGCTTTAGAACCAAATTTCTATACATGCAGATCCGAGTAAATATCGAGTTCTGCTTGTGTTGCTTGTTTCAGCGCTTAGTTTTCTGTGAGCGACGAGAAATGCTTGCAACAGACAGAAAAATAGCACCTAAGGTGCAGATGCCTCGGTGAAACGACACTATATTCACAAACACAACTGATCCACCATTCCACAAACACAGCAACTGCAGATGCATGTATACAGGATTTCTGTACAATGCAGTGCTTTAGTTATGCAATCAGAAGCCAATCAGTGCTAACCACACTTCAACTGGGCGTGTCTACAGTGTTCAGCACACGAGCGAGATAGCTTCCATAGCTTGCTTACACAATTTCTCTGGACCTGCGCTGCTATCCTGTAATAAAATTCTAACCTATAAGCTTCTAGGCAGTCAACTGTGGACAGCTTTGCCTTTGGAAGTAAGCAAATCACGCCATATTGATAACTCGAGAACGAAGCTTCGTATACAAGTTTCAAACGATGAAAACCGAGATATTATCGAATTATACCTGCATTGCAAGTTTCAGAGCTTACCTTTTTGCGTGCGTCGCAGAAATGGCGTAACAGACAGAAAAATAGCACCTAAGGTGCAGATGCCTCGGTGGAATGACACTATCCACCATTCCACAAACACAGCAACTGCAGATGCATGTATACAGGAATTCTGTACAGCAATCACAATGCAGTGCTTCAGTAAAGCATCAGAAGCCAATCAGTGCTAACCACAAATAAACTGGGCGTGTCTACAGCGTTCAGCACAGCAACGCATTCCACGAGCGAGATAGTTTCCATAGCTTGCTTACACGATTTCTCTGGACCTGCGCTGCTATCCTGTAGTAAATTCTAACCTATCAGCTTGTAGGCAGTCAACTGTGGACAGTGTTGCTTGTTTCAGCGCTTAGTTTTTAGTGAGCGACGAGAAATGCATAACTCGCGAACGAAGCTTTAGAACCAAATTTCTACACATGCAGATCCGAGTAAATATCGAGTTCTGCTTGTGTTGCTTGTTTCAGCGCTTAGTTTTCAGTGAGCGACGAGAAATGCTGGCAACAGACAGAAAAATAGCACCATAGGTGCTGTAGTCTAGCCGCTATATCCATAAACACAACTATCCACCATTCCACAAACACAGCAACTGCAGATGCATGCATATACAGGATTTCTGTACAGCAGTCACTTTAGTTATGCAATCAGAAGCCAATCATGCAGTGCTGACCACAATTCCACTGGGCGTGTCTACAATGTTAATTACAGCACACGCATACCACGAGCGAGATAGCTTCCATAGCTTGCTTACACGATTTCTCTGGACCTGCGCTGCTATCCTGTAGTAAAATTCTACCCTATCAGCTTCTAGGCAGTCAACTGTGGACAGCTTTGCCTTTGGAGAAGTCCAGATCGCCACCAACGGTAAACAAAGTAAGCAAATCACGCCATAACTCGCGAACGAAGCTTTAGAACCAAATTTCTATACATGCAGATCCGAGTAAATATCGAGTTCTGCTCGTGTTGCTTGTTTCAGCGCTTACTTTTCTGTGAGCGACGAGATTTGCTGGCAACAGACAGAATGACTGACTGACAGACAGCACGATTACAGTATACCTCGTTAGCTCCGCCCTCGGCATAATTATCTCCGCCCTCGGCATAATGACAGACAGCCGATTACCGTATGCCTCGTGGCTCCGCCCACCGAGGCATAATGACTGACTGACTGACAGACAGCACGATTACAGTATACCTCGTTAGCTCCGCCCTCGGCATAATGACTGACTGACTGACTGACAGACAGCACGATTACAGTATACCTCGTTAGCTCCGCCCTCGGCATAAAAATAGCACCATAGGTGCTGATGCCTCGGTGAACGCACATGCATACTGAACAGCAATACTGGACTTGCTTCTAAAACACAGCAGCTATATTGCTATAACAGAGTCAGTTGAATTCATTCAACTGCCAGGATACAGCAATTTTTACCCGTGCGCAGTATGCGCCAGGGTTATGCGTTTGTGTCGGTCGTCTACAATCGCTGGACTGGAACAGTGGAATGGAACGGTGGAATGGAATGACCTTTCAAAAATTTTACTTAAAATGTACCAAAATTTTAACACACTAAACCCAAGACCCTAAAACCTTCGCCTAACAGCGCCCAGTATGGACCTAACAGCGCCCAGTATTCACCTAACAGCGCCCAGTATTCGCCTAACAGCGCCCAGTATGGACCTAACAGCGCCCAGTATTCGCCTAACAGTAGCGATGCCAGGAATTTTTTTTTTGCATTTAAATAGGTACTTAAAATTTTCCAAAAATTCTACAATTGTTGTTTTATATCATTCACCAAAAAGTAAGTCGTTAGCTGCAACCAATCCTGAGATATTAAATTTTAAAATAAGGCAAACAGCCAATAGTTTGTGCACCACTTCACTGTACAAACTGTGGCACCTTGTTATGTAATGTTTATACATGACTAGTGATGTCATTAATTAGTGGTTTGAGTTCAAGAAAACACATTCATTACAATATAAAATATTATAGATGGCAAGTTTGGTGATGCATTTATCCCAAGATTCTCTTTCTCTGTCCATTTCATTGATCTGGGCTGTGGACTCAGCAATCTTAAAATCACGTCTTTTGATCCTCTGTCATTAATTAGTCGTTTGAGCCACTAAAGAGATGCTGGAGTTAGCAGTTAACTCTTCAGTCTTTGCTCTTTCCTTTGCTAGCACACTGTCTTCCGAGTCAGTAACAGGCTCTGGAATGGTATGCCTGCCACAAAACGGCTCTCCTAATAAAACCTCAATATATTCTCTTTTCTTGTTTCGCAATAGTAAACTTCTCCTCTTTTCTAGCCTACCAACCATAACTTTAAAACTTTCAAATGAGACTGTAAACGATTCATCACACACTGCTCTCATCAACTCATAGAAGTCTCTCCAAGGAGTACCCCTAGACTTTCGTACCTGGCAGAGCTCATACACTGCACCCTTCTTAATGTTCGTTATCTTCATCACTTGGCTTGCGGAATAAAACTGGTTGATAGAGAGACCCAGCTTCTTGCAGTGATCCCAGCGTATCTTTCTGCACTACTAGCTGTTGCCATTTCGGCTCCTACCATATACATGTGTAAAAAAAAACAACAAATTTGAATATTGCGTTTCCGCATTTTTCCGTTAAAAATAACACTAGTTCTAAACTGGTAGTATGTATAGTTCTACATGCTAAATTAATATTTGGCTGTTATCTTCTTGTACCTTCAACAGATCAGCCTAAACACAATTTTATTTGAGTTCAACAAGCAAGTACCACAAAAAGAATGCCAGAATCGAAATCAGCATGACAAAATAACCCTAAAACCAACTAACCTTGCTGTTTGAAGCGTTCGTTGTAGAGAAATTGAAAAGAATACCTCGGTGCCGCGTGCCTCCAATGCCAATGCAAGCTTTACAAACAATTAGCACACTGATTTTCAATATTAATTTGTATTACGAGTAATTAGAAGCAAACTTTCGACGTTCAATATCTCGAGAACTACTCGGTCTAATAACACAGAACAAAGATTGCTAAAAAGCGCTGGGCTTGTATCTCAAAGTATGAGCACATTTGTTTCTTATGAAAGAAAAGACTCTTCGCTGTAAGTCTTTTATTGTTTGCATTAGTATCTGGCATCGCTACTAACAGCGCCCAGTATGGACCTATACAGCGCCCAAGTATTCGCCTAACGGCGTATAGTATTCGCCAGAATAGTAATGAGCGCCGTTAGGTCCATACTGGGCGCTGTTAGGCGAATACTGGGCGCTGTTAGGCGAATACTGGGCGCTGTTAGGTCCATACTGGGCGCTGTTAGGCGAATACTGGGCGCTGTTAGGTCCATACTGGGCGCTGTTAGGCAAAGGTTTTAGGGTCTTGGGTTTAGTGTTAAAATTTTGGTACATTTTAAGTAAAATTTTTGAAAGGTCATTCCATTCCACCGTTCCATTCCACTGTTCCAGTCCAGCGATTGTAGACGACCGTTTGTGTCCGTCGGTATAGTATATATGTGTGTGTGTGTCATCAAAAATACACGCTTTTTTACGTCTCACCGCTCGAAATTCTCCACGAAAACACTCTCTACAGCTTCTTCACTGAATTTATAGTCCTATGAAGACGTTTTCTGAGCTGGTAAGCCTTGTTCGAGCGGCTAATCCATGGCTATCTAAAGCTACGTGTTCTTGTCAGAGTATACTTACGGTATTGTGGGTGTGTCACCCAACCTCCTATCAATGTCGATGTCCTCACTCAGTCTCACATTTACAGTACGTCAGAGCCATTAAATAACGTGCGTGTTGCTGTAATGCAGGAGTAGTCGTGTTTAGCTCCTAGCTCAGCGCACGGGTATGTGTTCATTAGAACTCTAGTATAGTTATGCAATCAGAAGCCAAACAGTGCTGACCACATTGTGTAATTAACTGGGCGTGCCTACAATGGCCAGTAGAGTTAGCTTCCTCGCGCAGTTTCTACGTACCTGCGCTGCCATCCTGCAGTATAAATCTAACCTACAAGCTACTAGGCAGTCTGCTGTGGGGAGTTTTGTTTTCTGAGAAGTCCTGATCGTCAGCAAAAGCTAACTCTAGAACAAAGCTTTGCATCGAAATTTCGCTTTTTCACAACCGAGATAATATCGAGTTCTACCTGCATTGCAAGTTTCAGAGCTTACCTTCCAGCGTGCGCCGCAAAAATGGTGTAACAGACAGAAAAATGCACCATTGGTGCGGGTTATGCCTCGGTGGATGTTAAAATTTGAGCATGTAATGCTATAACAGAGTAAGATTCATATTCAGCTGCCAGCATTCGAATATAGCAGAAGCAATATAGCAAACTTGTAGTTATGCAATCAGAAGTGCTGAGTAATTATTAATATTATTTCAATTAACTGGGCGTGCCTATGCATTGAATGGCTGTAGCCTGCCGGGTTATGGTTACAAGTAGCTTCCTCGCGCTGTTTCTACGGACTTGCGCTGCCATCATGTAGTATAAATTTAACCTACAAGCTACTAAGCAGTCTACTGTGAGTAGTTTTGTTTTCTGAGAAGTCCTGATCGTCAGCAAAGCCATCTAGTTGAGCAAACCACGCCATAACTCTAGAACAAAGCTTTGCATCGAACTTTCGCTAATACACAACCGAGATAATGTCGAGTTATACCTGCATTGCAAGTTTCAGAGCTCACCGTTCAGCGTGCGCCGCAAAAATAGTGTAACAGACAGACAGAATGACAGAATGACAGACAACGCGATTACAGTATGCCTCGTGGCTCCGCCCACCGAGGCATAATGACAGACAGCACGATTACAGTATGCCTCGTGGCTCCGCCCACCGAGGCATAATGAAGCACCTAAGGTGCTGATGCCTCGGTGGAATGACATTATATCCACAAACACAACTATCCACCATTCCACAACACATACAGCAACTGCAGATGCTTGCATACAGGATTTCTGTACAGCAATCACAATGCAGTGCTATAGTTATGCAATCAGAAGCCAATCATGCAGTGCTGACCACAATTCAACTGGGCGTGTCTACAATGTTCATTACAGCACACGCGTACCACGAGCGAGATAGCTTCCATAGCTTGCTTACACGATTTCTCTGGACCTGCGCTGCTATCTTGTAGTAAAGTCTAACCTATCAGCTTCCAGCCAGTCAACTGTGGACAGCTTTGCCTTTGGAGAAGTCCAGATAGCCAGCAACGGTAAACAAAGTAAGCAAACCGCGCCATAACTCTAGAACAAAGCTTTGCATGGAACTTTCGCTAGTTCACAACCGAGATAATATCGAGTTCTACCTGCACTGCAAGTTTCAGAGCGTGCGCCGCAAAAATGGTGTAACAGACAGACAGACAGAACGACAGACAGACAACGCGGTTACAGTATGCCTCGTGGCTCCGCCCACCGAGGCATAAAAATAGCACCATAGGTGCTGATGCCTCGGTGAAATTACATGCATACTGAACAGCAATACTGGACTTGCTTCAAAAACACAACAGCTATAATGCTATAACAGAGTCAGTTGAATTCATTCAGCTGCCAGCATACAGCAATTTTATAGTTATGCAATCAAAGGCCAAACAGTGCTGACCACATTGTGTAATTAACTGGGCGTGCCTACAATGGCAGTAGAGTTATCTTCCTCGCGCAGTTTCTACGGACCTGCGCTGCCATCCTGCAGTATAAATCTAACCTACAAGCTAGGCAGTCTGCTGTGGGTAGTTTTGTTTTCTGAGAAGTCCTGATCGTCAGCAAAAGCTAACTCTAGAGCAAAGCTTTGCATCGAAATTTCGCTAGTTCACAACCGAGATAATAGGCGAGTTCTACCTGCATTGCAAGTTTCAGAGCTTACCTTCCAGCGTGCACCGCAAAAATGGTGTAACAGACAGAGTGACAGACAGCACGATTACAATATGCCCCGTGGCTCCGCCCACCGAGGCATAATGACTGACTGACAGACAGCACGATTACAGTATACCTCGTTAGCTCCGCCCTCGGCATAATGACAACACGACTACAATACTGTATGCCTCGTGGCTCCGCCCACCGAGGCATAATTAATAGTGATGACCTTAATTTTACTTTTCAAATTATCAATAAATCTGAGTACAAAATTCACCAAATTTTGTCTCTGGGGGACAAATATGCGCACGTCTACCGGAGCTGAAACAAGCATCAGGTGAGTCTAATTATAGCTGTGAACAACAATCTGGTTCGAAAAACTCTTAAAATTTGTCTAGCCGTACGAAATTTTGAAAACTATCAACTATTGTATTGCAGCAATGGCGCTGCCCCGCGAATAGCTCGTTGTCTGAGGGACAAATTTGCGCTCATAGTGGCGCTTCCTTAGAGGCATGGTGGGTTAGCTAAGACCTTCTAGTAAACGTATCCAGTTCGAAAAAGTGTTTTATTTGTGTGTTGACTGCAGGTAGTCTGGAGTCCCGCCCCTTTCGCAACGAGGAAAGGGTCTGGTAAAAACCGTACATGAAAGTTGTGCACGGCACCTTGTAGAGTGCGCCCAATCAGATTACAGTGCATATCATTAGTTACGTAATGTTCGTGTTTCACGTGGGCGTATGACCGCAGACAGAAGAATGAGCAAGCCAAGGTGGGACAGGGAGGCAATACTATCGGCCGCCAGACAGACAGCCAAAGAGCTTGGGTACGACCGTTTAAAACCCGAACAAGAAGAGGTAGTGTTAGCCTTTGTTGGTGGGCAGGATGTCTTCGGATCGCTTCCTACGGGATTTGGGAAGACGCGCGCTCTGCTTCACGGCTCTACGTTCGACAAGCTACGAGGGAAGCTAAAAGAGTATTATAATTGTTGTATCTCTTTTGAACGCGTTGATGGAGAGCCAAGTGAGAACGTACACAGAGCGTTGCGGCTGATCATTATGTAATACATTGCGCTTCCGCTGCACAACTTTATTGTACGGTTTTTACCAGACCCTTTCCTCGTTGCGAAAGGGGCGGGACCCCAGACTAGACTGCAGGTGCCTGGTTGTTTGTTTGACCTAAATTCCCGTAATACAAATTGTCGCTGTTACTATACGGAGGAAAGTCCGGAAAATTGTTGTCGGTGTCATTTTTTTCTGGTATTAGGGACGCACGGTAGTGCCTCCCTATGTAGGGTTGAACGAGAAAAAAAGATGGCGGCTACATACAATGTATTAGCGTTCAAACGCTGATATTTCGCCTGGCGATGAATTTTATACGTCAAAAGACACTTAGATCTGCTCTCTGGCGTTGCCCCATCTAATACCGCGTTCACACTACGCGCTAGAATAGAACAGAACCGAGCCGGCCCGGTTGCAAATCTCTGACAGTATGAACGCAACTGAACTGAGGCTCAACTGAACTGAACTGCACCACCGCGGCACACCAACCATAGGTGGGCCGCTTCCAGCACGGTTCAGTTTAGCCTCGTCCCCAGGCCCCGCCTCCCAAAGCTGAGGAGAGGGCCTGGTACACACTGTGTACGCATGCGCCGGAATTCACGGAATTCCAGAAATCACCGGATATTTTCCGTTCATGATCGCTACACTTTACGTCACAGATCATGGCTGAAGTTAGTGGAGCAGGTTTCGAGGCTACTATGTTGTATGCACTCCAGTGCATCGGATGACACCAAAGCCAGAACAGTTAGCCAGCGTGAGCCATGTATATGAAGGCCATGACGTTTTCGTGTGGCTACCTACTGGATATTGTGCTATCAAGTTTTATCATTCGTTTTCGACCATAAGTACAGTCGTACTGACAGCTTAGTAGTAGTTGTCTCTCAGTTGGTGTCTCTTGTGGTTGACCAGGTGGATGGCTTACGGCAAAAGGGAGTGAAAGCTGCAATAATATCGCCCGTAGGCAAATACGTCACATAAATAATTACCATCTAACGACGTCATCGCAATTAAAGTTCCATGAATAATAGACGCATGCGCACACAGTGCGTACCAGGCCCTCTCCTCAGCTTTGGGAGGCGGGGCCTGGAGACGAGGCTAGGTTCAGTTGTGTCGGAACTTTGATCATAAAGTGTGGCACGGTTCGGCCCGGTTCCAACGTGCAGTGTGAACGTGGTATTACAGTAGCAAGGAGATTGCTCGAAATTGTTACTAAAGTGACGAACCTGGAAACGGTGAAAATCGAGTTTCGTCATCTTTGTCTTCTTCTTTCTTCTTTCTCCCACTCGCCTAGCACCTTTACGCGAGCAGTGCCGGGACTAAAATACCCACAAACAGTCGTGACATTCTCCTGGCATGTGCCTTTTGAACTTAGTTTTTAGCGAAACGGCGATATAAATTCCGCGATTTCTCGATCGTGATCGAGAAATCGCAGAATCGCGGAATCGCGTCAGCTAAGTGTTAGACGCCATTAATGTGATTGCGCAATACGCACGTGACCAAGCAGTGGTTAGCGCACGTGACCAAGCACTAGCTTGAGTATCTCCGCACCGTATGGTTCACAGAGAACACATATCTGTATGGAGTCTTCGAAGAACGGCAAGCTATAGGATCACCATTCTGCGCTTACCAGATATAAATTATAACCGCCGTACAGTACAGGTCAACAAACTAGTGTGGGCTGGGCTCGTATGCACTGCATGCATACATGCGTAGGCGAGCTGATAGTATAGCATAACAATTATTTTTTGCTACAAGTTTAAAGTAAAGAAAAGCCATCAACAACAAGAAACTAAACCAATGGCGGAACAAAGACGGCTCAGTACGTCCATGACAAACAAGAAAATTAAAAAGATTTCTATCGAAATCAAAAGGATGTAGGGTTGTGAAATCTACCACTGGTTCACAATGTAAACTAACAAGGAACAAGCATAGAATGGTAACACAATTGACTTGCTAACAGACCATAGATCCCTACATCAGTGGCTGTACACAAGCTGAATGCACGTCAGGTGTCAGCAGTCAACAAGTAGGTCAACCACACCAGCCACTGATGTGCTACATCATGTCATCATGAGTGCTACATCATGCCACTATACTCACCAGTATCATTGAACATCCTGACTTCACTGAGCAGTAACCAGTCCAATGTGTCAGAGGAGGAGAAATCAAAGCTCAATCTAACTATCACGTTGTTAGAAAGTCCATTAGATCTTTGTCTAAGTGTTTCAACAAGTGATATCTTCACTGTTTGATCTGAAATACTCTGAATACTGACTATGGTGTAGGGAACAGGATGATAGCCACTCTCAGGCTGATGTACTGAAAAACTACCAGCAATATCTATTCTGACATCAGGTAGTCCAACTCGTAGTGCAGCACTCTTGTAGTAGTACAAGTCTATCTGTCTGATGTAGAAGGTAGAGGCAGGAAATGTTTCATGAAATAGAAAGAATACTTGTGGCTTTAAATTATTAGTGTTTCTGTTCCATGCTGAGAATTGATTGAAGTTGGCAGGTGAACTTTCTCCCAGTACACCATCTGTCAGACGTCCAGCTGGCACACCGCATGCTAATATAAGTCTGTTAAAAGTAGGGGGACCTCCACTACATTTAGGATCAGTTGGTACTCCATTGAATGGTCTCAATTCATCCATAAAAACTTCAAAAGGTGTTACTATTATATAGAGCAAACTACATGACTGATGAGTATCTGATACATACCTTGACCAACAGCAGGATCCAGCAATGCTAGCAGGACAATGAACAGCATCATTATTATAGCCCTATACTGGTAAACTAATAAGCGATGAGTACACAAGTTATTTTAACTAGAGTAGTCTGTATGTCTCCGTGGTTAGTCTTAACCACTACATGCTTATGGTATGATGTATTCACAAATCCACTTTACCCCCACTGTACTATGCTAAAATTATCAGTTTCTCAAGAATTGCACATTACCAGAAACTTGTAATACATTTTCCGGACATATGCTGTTTACGCACGAAATCGAACCACAAATCTACAAATTGTTTACTATGGCTCTTCGAGAAGCTATTAAACTTCATTGGTGCCCTAAAACATCATCTGTTACGGTGTTACCACAGGCAGACGGTCAACATCGCATACCGGAAAAACGTATATTGCAAGCAATGGTGGACGAAGAAACAATCCATGGAACACACCTTACAGCTTCCAGACGCCCCATAGCGTTTGAATCAACTACTCTACACTGCTAGAAGACATAAGGAGTTTGCAAACAACCTACTACTTGATCACTGAAGCAATACAGTTACGAAATAACTGTTTCTAGACCTGACCGTATTATGTGCTAATTATCTGTAATTTCACCTACTAAAAATGGAACGCCCAAATTAATCTACTGGAAATAAAATATGCACCAGGCGAAGCTGTTTATAGCCTAGTACAAGAATCCCCGTCGAACTAGTGAAACCTTGTGCTATCTGTTTAGAAAAACGGTTTTGAAATTTTGAAATCCTCCATTTAATTTTGTACAACATTTTGTATTACGCCATTGAGAGAAGGTTCCGGTTAGGTACAGGAGGAATGCCGCCTACTTAATATTCATAATACAGTTAACCACACCTACTTTTGAATAAATATTTCCCGCGCGACCCGCAAAATCTGATCTCTGGTAGCTCGCAGCCAGGGGGGTACGACAAGCTAATTTCACTACGTAAAAAGATGGTAATCCTGACAGTTATAACCGCAGGGGCGTAACTAGAAATTTGTAACCGAGGGGGCGCGCGCGTAAGCGCGCGCGATTTTTGCAAATAACTAATTAATATTAATTGAATTACGTCATTTTACTGCCTCGTAGCAGCGCCATTGCATGGCGCGTTCGTGGTACGTATCCTGGATGGAGTGGAGAGCAAGATAGAGACATCTGTGTTAGGCAAGACAGCTGTACTAGGCAAGATATATACGGTCATAAAAATTTTGGTAGGGCAAAAGCGAGGAGGCAAGCGCCTCCTCTGCCTCACGGTAGTTACGCTACTGTAACCACAGTATTCCCACCGTGCAACACAGTTACCCTGTGGTTGTACTGGCGTCGCTAACCGAGTTATACCGTGGTTATACTGGCAGGCTAACTTCAGGATAATTATGTTTCTATGGTTAGGCGGTGGTTATACTGGCCAGTGCAACTTGCGTGTAACTACAGGATAACCACGGGATAACAACAGCAGCGGATAACTGTGCCAGGATAACAATCGATATAACCAGTGCAACAACAGTGTAACCATCGCGCAACTACAGTGCAACCAACGAGCAGCCCCGTATTGCACACCCGTATACTACTACAGTTCACGCTTGCATTCCTTTTCCTTTCTCGTTCTTCAAGTAAATACATGTAAGTTTAAAATAAATAATCTTTGAAGTTTCTAAAGAATACAAAATCATAGTCCTGTAACTGTTCTTCTTGATGTGATCAGACTGTTGCAATATGAACCTGCATACAAAATAGATCATGTTTGCTGTATGCTAGACAAGTATCACTTCACCTCATTGCTGCTATGCCAGGGCAATCAATCCTCTGTAGAACAAACTCCTGTGTAGAGAAAATAGAGAAACAATGAAACACAGAATACAACATGAAAAACCTTCACACTCCCGTCCATGTAAAAGAACAGCCTGCATATCAGAGAAACAATGAAACACAGAATACATTATGACGAACCTTCACACTCCATGTAAAGAACAGCCTGTATATCTGAGAAACAATGACACAAGGAATACATTATGACGAACCTTCACACTCTATGTAAAGAGCAGCTAGCATAAGCTGTATAACAGGGAATCAGTGACACACAAATACACACTTGACGTGGCGAACCTGCATTCCACATCAGGAACTCCTATACTTTATAACAAAGAAGCATTGATACACACACTGATAATGACGAACCTGTAGCACACTGGGAAATACACACCATGAACAATATTGTTTTCAGAGCTGAACTTGGACACAGAAACTTGAATGAAGCATCTCCTAGTCACCTCATGTAAACAGTCGCGATTATTATGAAGAACAATGCACACAACCTATATATACCAATTTAAACCTTGCTAGTTTATATACTACAGTACTAGGGATCATGAACTCACTAGAGTATTTTGTGGAAACGTTTAAGCTTAGCATCAGTTCCATTTGACACGGCATCTGTAAAACAGCAATAGTTACACTAGATTCACACATCAGTCACTTATTCTCTTGCCTACATAACGGTAACCAACTGAGCAAGCTCTGCTGAAATCCCTCACCACATTGCGTGCAAGATGGCGGACGAGTACGTTTTGGCGCCAATCAGCTGACCAATGGGATAAATTCGCGCGGAATGTTTGGCGGGTAATTAACTTCTAGTTGATTCCATGGTATAATAACTTATTTTACGCAGCTAAGCTTGAATCTAGCACCTGTCACAACGCATCTAGATGTGCATGCTTGATTATTACAGCTAAAATAGCCTCAATTTAAAAATCAACTTCACATGTGAAGAGAATCAACAACATAATGTACATGTATCAATGGAACACATTCATTGACTGTCCGTAGTGACTTAGGTAAACAATGTTTCAAAGTTTGTCCCTTCAGTCAACATTGCATAGAATCAGTCAACAATACACTGCAATCAGTTTGTTGTTGTTAATGCCTTAAAAAATTGCTGCACCTCAATCAAGGACATGTATGATCTAGAAAAAGTAAAAACACTAGTTAATCCAGTATAACAATTCTAGCAGTTACAGGTGTGTAAACAGTGTTAAATATTATTGTGGTAGTTAGTTGACAAAAAATGACGTGCTAATGGAAGAAAATCTACACTGAATGATGAACTAAGGCATGAACCATAGAACAGAGTTTCAATAACAAGAGCAATAGGAATCCTGGTGATATGCATAGCTAGAGTATAGGTACTGAAGGACACGCACTTAAGTTTGAGTCACTTTTCATTATGAAACCATGCACAGGCCTTAGGGATTTAGTGATAAAAAACTGAAATACCACTAGTGATAGAGTGAATGTGCATGACCAGATTCTTACAGATGCTATATTTATGCAACATACCTTCCAACTACTTCTGTACTACACAAAATAACGTACAGCTCGTAATAATGCTGCTCATCATAGCCTTATAGATAACAGCTAACGATCGTAGTAGCGCTATTTTTAACCAGTATGGTTATGCAGGTCCACCGCAGCGCAGTATAACCAGGATAACCAACGTAGTAAGTTATTCGGTAGTTGCACCGTGGTTATACTGTACAAGTTATACTGTGTGCAGAATTCCCCAGGGTGACCTAGTTATACTGAACAGTGGAAAACCACGGGTAACCATCCTTTTCTTGTAGTGTTTATTCTGATGTAATGCTGACGTTACTGCTCGTAGGGTAAATCAAAATACATTGCGACTTTCCTGGTCAGCTTCGTCTTTAGAGGACAATTTCAACGGTAAGTGTGTTGCGGAATGGATACTACTACCCAAGAGCTTTCGTTTAAGCTACCTTACCCCACCCTTACCTCTTTTAGTTTTTGCAGTATAGAGAAATGAAGATGGAGAATTGGTTGGCAAAACTATTCACCCAAGAAAGCACCAACGTGATCAAAACAGCATCGCTATCATTCTTGAGCATCATTCGGTTAATAATGTAAAGAAATTGCGACTGTGGCGCACAAACCCTGGCTGCAATACGCACAAATGTTGTCCAATCACTGCCACGGTAACAGTAGAAACTTGTTTCAGCTATTTTCAGTAGATTGTTCTGGAATATTACTTGCCTTGATCTGGAGTGTAAATAATGCAAACCTGAGCTCAATATCATGTACTATAGCGCGATGGCAAACTGTTTAAACTATCCTGCATACATTCCATTTGTTAGTGGGCGTGTCGTATGTCAGCAATACGTCATATTAAATTAGCTTGTCGTACCCCCCTGGCTCGCAGCTGTACAGTCTTCTAGCGCTAGCTAGATCTTATAAGACCACAATGTCTGGGAAAGAAGATCAGCACGAGCCATTAGCCAACAATGAATCAGACGCTGCCGGTAAGACCGATTGATCAGCTGCTGCCATTATAAATTATAACTAGTACATTCATGGAATGGCAGGGGCGAGCCTGAGCATTGATATAATTTAGCCTTGTTAGTGTGTAACATATAAGTAGGTATACTTACAGCATGTATTTGCCTCGCACATAAATAAATCTCTTAGCATTGAGCACATAAATAAATCTCTTAGCACATGTCTTAGCATTGAGTCAATAACTATAACCTATGTTCTTCAGTTTCTGTAGACAGTCTTTTGTTAGCCCTTTCACGAAGGTGTGAAAGTCTGTTTGCTCAATTATTTGTAATGGAGAGTAATACAGCGCGGGATTATATGGCCCGAGTAGCAGTGGCGTCTCTCTTCAAGTTCACGCAGTCTGCGCTTCCTCTCCCGCGCCAAAGCCCTGCCCTGGTTCTTGCTGCAGCGTCAGTCACAGTATCGCTGATGAGGGCGCCGGGTGCATCATAATTCATGGAAAAGTGAGATGGGAAGGCGAATCGTCGAGTCGTCCATTTTGCAGTCGAGTTATGAAAGAACGTCAAGTAGTTATGAAAGAACGTGCACTCCCGGGGCCTTGCAATTGCTGCCCTCGTGGGCCTCGCATACAATACTACAGTATGGGCCTCGCCATATGGATTGAAAAGGACAAACGCTACCCCGTGACAGATAGATACATAGATAGATAGATACATTCCCCGCCGCGTGGGCCATTGTGCCAATCAATGTGGGGCTCGCTCAGGCTCGCCCCAATAACTAGTACATTTGTAAAATACTGGGGGCGAGCCTGAGCTGATTTATGTCCTGCACAATAATATATTCAAGAACAATCCATTTTTCTACATATGCACAACAGTAAGCCCTCTGCTCTTGTATTCCCGTTGTCGCTGCAGTCGTAGAGCTCTGTGATCAGGTGACTCTGCTGCTCGTTGTCGCTTCCTGGCAGTACTCTTACGGTCTTACCTTGTATAGGGTCCGCAATGAAAAAAACCGACTTCCATAAATCAAGCAGATACTCATATCAGTTCGTTTGGTGCATTCACCCGAACATGAAACGCGCTAAGAGAAAGACGCAAACGCTTTCGTCTTCGCAGCAAAAAATAAACAAATTAATATTGCGTGGGCGGGTCCGCAATAATTCTAATTAACCCTCGGCGCATGCGCGAGGGTTACGGTACTTCGTTTGTCATTAACCCTCGGCGCATGCGCTAGGGTTACGGTACTCAGTTTGTCATTCATTCTGTCTGTCCAATGAGCTGCAGAGACCATCGCTCACTTCTGAAACTCGGTAAAGGTATGAACAGGCTTAGCATAACAATGGCTTGCAATGTGACTCGTGGATTTTTCTAAAGTGCTTTCTTTCTCGAGTTATGGCTGGCTCACCTTGACGGCCGTCTTTGACCTCTCTGACGACAAAAGCGCCCGTAGTTGACTACCTAGGTACTTGTAGATTCCATCTAAACAGCAGGACAGCTCTGGGGGTGCGTAGACATCTCAAGAAAAAGCCTATCAAAGCCAAGAGCAATGGCTACCTTACTCAGTGTTCACGGTCACGCCCACTTGACACACCTTGTCTCGGTTGTGGTCAGCACTTTGCTGTCTTCTGGTTAGCAGTGCAGCAAGCAGGTTGGCTTTAGCTGCATAGCTCCTTCTGCAAACCATAACTAAGGAGTTAACTCTACAATGTGTAACACGCCGAGGGTTTCGTGAAATCTGTTCATTCGTTCGTTCGTTCATTCTGTCCATCGAGCTACAGAGACCATCGCTCACTTCTGAAACTCGGTAAGGGTATGAACAGGCTTAGCACGACAATGGCTTGCAATCTGACTCGTGGATTTTGCTAAAGTGCTTTCGTTCTCGAGTTATGGCTGGCTCACCTTGACGGCCGTCTTTGACCTCTCTGACAACAAAAGCGCCCATAGTTGGCTACCTAGGTACTTGTAGATTCCATCTAAACCTTAGGACAGCTCTGGGGGTGCGTAGACATCTCAAGAAAAAGCCTATCAAAGCCAAGAGCAATGGCTACCAAGCTACTCGTGTTCACGGTCACGCCCACTTGACACACCTTGTCTCGGTTGTGGTCAGCACTTTGCTGTCTTCTGGTTAGCAGTGCAGTTTCAATAGCAAGCATACTGCTGCAAAGCTCCGTCTGCAAACCATAACTAAGGAGCTAACTCTACAATATGCAACACGCCGAGGGTTTCGTGAAATCTGTTCATTAACATATTTTTTTTGTTTCGTTTTGAATCTCGTCATCGCGCGAAGAAGCTTTTCTTCCAGTACAGCCACGCATCTCGCTTGTGTGCAACTTTCAGCTCTTGTAGCGCCTTACAAAAGTTCTGCTAGTAGGGTTTGTGCAAGTTGTGTGAACCGAAGTGAGTGTTTTTATCCCCCTATATTGTGGTGTTTACAACTGCAGCAACCCTATATGGAGGGAATTGTAGCTTAGGTACCAATACATCTTCACACTAAATTTTTAAAAGTTTAGATGCTTCCTTCCATCTGGGCCAAAAATAGTATACCAATAATATCAATAAATTGCCGCAATAGCAAAAATAATAATACTTACAAAGAAATTGTTTTTTTACAATAGGTTGCATAGGTTGTCGTGATTTTGTGTGCAATTACGATTGCATGCTCATGATCTCTCTGATTGAGTGGAGAGTGCGAATTGGGCTGTTTATGCAGATTGTACGTATCAGATTGAAAAGTTCTTGCAAGACATCTTCACAGAAAATGCAAAGTGGTATTCCTCATCTTCTACTACTTGTTTCCATGATACTACTTCTAACATTTCTATCTGGTGATATCCAACTAAATCCTGGTCCAATCAGTAGAAGTACATTTTAGTGATAATTTTATTATGCATAAAAACAATTTGCTGCTATATAGGTCACCATCACCAGCTGCCTACATAATGGTGAACTCATTGATCTTCTATCGGCAGCTGAACAGCAACACCGATCAATCAATTCCAGCAGTTTCAGTGAAATCCTTGTAGCACGCACATACTGCAACAGGACATGGATGCCTAAAATTAGAAACCAAACAGGTACTATACACAATAAACATTGCACAATAAGATACATGTAAACCACAGTGATGTGATGCATTTATGCACCACATATGTAATTGTGACAATAATAGCTATACTATAATAATATTATTATACATAATGTATGCTCCACAACAAATCAGGCTTTTGCACACTCATACACTGCCAAGAAACAAAATGATTACTATAATACATTAACATTTTAAATGATGAATTTACTGATATCAGCATGTATGTAGCTGCAGCCCAGTATCAATTTCCGGACTATTTACACCAATATGGTCTTAGTGAAGAACTGATCTCTACAGTATCCAACAATCACAGAATCCAAATGCAACTTACTTACGATGGAGTTGCAGGCCACCCACAATGAACTTTTACATTGAACTACATGGTTACCTAAAAAATGTCCAAAAGCAAGGAATAAGAACAAAATAGCAATTGGAAAAGTCTACGATGCAATTGATCCTTCTCTCCAAAGCAAAATGTTTCGTCCAGACATTGCTTTTAATTTTGTTGACAATAAAGTAAAAAAACACACCTTCCAATGTCACAGTTGATGAGTTATGGTGATCCTACCCAGAGAGAAAATCAGTCTTTGATGCTGCCCAGCTTGACAAGAAGATGCTAGTAACAAGTGTGTAAGAACAGAACAGAAAGAAAACGATGTAATCTTAATGTGATTTTCTTATGGCTGTACATTATTTAGTCAAGCTCTGTGATTTTTTGACTCAGTTATTATCCAATTTTTTGCAACAAAATCTAGTCCATATATGGAGTTGTGCGAAAAATAATGAAAACTAGGTGTACTTTTTTTGGCCCAGATGGAAGGAAGCATCCAATCTTTATACAATTTACTGTGAAGATGTATTGGCACCTAAGCTACAATTTCCTCGATATAGGGTCGCTGCAGTTGTAAACATCACAATATCGGACGGTAAAAACTCCTCACCTCAGTTCAGATAGCTTGCACAAAATCAGAATAGCAAACTTATGATGGCATGGCGAGAGAGAATTGCTGCACAAATAGAAAGCTACGTGGCGAAACTAAAAGAAAACCATATTTGCACGCGAACGAGAGTCGAAAAGAAATCAAAAATTAATTTTAATTAAAATTTTTGCTGCCCCGCCCACGCAAAATTATTTATTTTTTTTTTGCTGCGAAGACGAAGGCATTCGCGTCTTTCTCTTTGTGCGTTTTATGTTCGGGTCAATGGACTAGACAAACTGAGACAGGTGCCTGCTAGATTCATGACAGTCGTTTTTTTCATTGCGGACCCTACCTTGTACTTGTAGAAGTCGATCCAGGCGTCTCCAATGCGCTGTCTTGTTTTGAATCGCGCCACGTGAGGATTACATCATGGGGCGCGGTCAATGCGTACGCGTGACTTCTCGGGAACATCGAGGCGACAAACGCACCCCGTGATAGATAGATAGATAGATAGATTGATTGATAGATAGATAGATAGGTCCCCCGGGGGCTCGGAGCATTGTCACCATCAATGTGGGGCTCGCTCAGGCTCGCCCCAATAATCTAAATAGGAATACAACTGCTGGGTAGATGCACTGGTTGCCTGGAAAGAAAGAGGAGTACAGAATATTGTCGATTGAAAATGTCTCACAAGGGAGAGAAGGCAACATCTTGTCAAGATTGCTTTGAGAGAGGTGTCTGGATCCGTGAGTACTTGCCGCCTAACTCATGGTCATTGTGGTCGGGGAGTACCTACTAGTTATGAAGCAATTGGGCTAGAGCTTGATGTTCCACAGTGTGTCAGTAGTGATCTCCAAAGTGTTACTGTTTCTCACTCTGAAAACTGTTTGACAGGGTATTTTGATTACTTATTCTCGTCCCCAGACCACACCCCTTCCGCTATGCTTGGGAGAGGGTCTGGTTAAATGAAGGCAAATTCCTGGTTCCGTGATGTTTCGAATTGTGAAATACCAATCAGATTGCAGTATTTCCCAAAATTCACATGACCTGCATGCGACATTGGTCATGGCTTACCCAAGGAATGCTATCATGGAATCGATATCGAAGAGCGCTGAACAGCTTGGATATTCATGTTTGTCGGCTGAGTAGCAAGAAGTCGTGGTCAATTTCGTAGCAGGTTTGTTTCTCTTCCTACAGGCGCTGTTGAAGATCCTACCAAGTATCTTCAACTTGCTTCATAACAGTAAATCTAGCATAGTTATAGTTGTGTGTCTATTGAAGCTTGATGGAAGACCAGGTAGCTAATTGTTGTGCACATGATTTCGCGCGTGACAATTACGTCATTGAACCAGGAATTTGCCTTCATTTAACCAGACCCTCCCAAGCATAGCAGAAGGGAGAGTGGTCTGGGGATGAGACTAGTGATTACTATGATAGACAACATCTATCGTACTACCAAATATGGCTTCTCTTGCTTCTTTGACACTATGAAAACATCTATTGGGAGTGGAAGGGTTGAAGCTATACTTGTCTCAGAGGATCTACGGATTGTAAAAGAGTGGAATACCGTATAGCGGGTAATTTTGGCGGGAGGAAAGTTTGGCGAATTTGGCGAATCGTCAGCATTCGCCAAAATAAAATTCGCCAAAATCTGCTTTTTGTATTGCAGTAATACGTGAGCCAGGCGCTGGGTACCAAAATTAAATTCGCCAAAACGCAAATCTGGGTCATTCGCCAAAATTTTGACCCTCCAAAATTACCCGCTATATACGGTAGCAATTGGTCTCCATAGTTCATTATGACAGATGAAAGTAGTGTCGAGCTATAGGTGCTATTGGGAGTCTATTTCCGTCCTGTTTCCGATTGCTCTGCGACTTACAGAGAGCACAAGCATGGGAACGTTGGGTCAACAAAGGTGCTAATGAAGTTTCACATTCTAATTATCATTGCCGATCGGCAATGATATGTAGGGATGACCTCGAATTAAGATGGCGGCTACCTATGTGTGAAAATGAGTTTTCGCACGTATCTCTATTGTTATGCATTTCTACTGCATTTTAACTATCTCTAAGTGAATCTGAAGTGTAAGCGCTTGTAGGAAGTCTATGAAAGTCGCCGGGACTGCTTGCTCGACGACAAAAATCAAGATGGCGACTCTCAGAGAGGCGTTGCAGATCTTCGCTGTTTTAGCGTTTCTCGAGATTACAGACATCTAGGATTGATCAGACGATTGTTCTGAGCATGGAAATACCTTTGGCGAAGCTGACAGACGTTTCTAAAGTGGTAAACTAAAATCGCCACCCACGCGAATTCTTCTTCTTCTTCTTCTTCTTCTTCTCCTTCTCCTTCTCCCTCTCCCTCTCCCTCTCCCTCTCCCTCTCCCTCTCCCTCTCCCTCTCCCTCTCCCTCTCCCTCCCCCTCCCCCTCCCCTCCCCTCCCCTCCCCCTCCTCCTCCTCCTCCTCCTCCTCCTCCTCCTTCTTCTTCTTCTTCTTCTTTGAACGAGCCTAGCGCTGTCCTGAGTGAACGAATCACTACCAAACCTGCACGATCGCATGTGTATATATCTGGAATAGTGCACTTACTTGTTAGAACACTACCAGAAGCGAGTAATTCTTGAAAAACATGGTTTTTGGGCCGTTTTGGGCTTAAGAATCCATTAAATAATTAACCCTCTTGTCGCACCTTTTCATTAACTCCGCCCACATCAGTTTTGCAGCTCGTGACCTCGATCGATACTGCGTTTTGTCTCTGCTCTGGACGCTTCAGCGCGCAATCCATGGGTATGAAATTGTCTAGAGCAGTACTATGCCCTAAGTAACACTGATCTGTTCTTTAAAGCTTCAGATGGCGGGTTAAAACTGACATACCCAGACGTGAACTCAGTAGCAGTCTGGCTTATCAGCAGCACGATTCTACGCACAGTAAGGTTCCTACACAACGCAGCGTAGGTTATAAACGACTAGAAGCCTCTGTGAGTGTGATACAAGATTCTACTAGGCGTGCTCCTGCTATTTACATGTAGGCTTGCAGCATCATGAGTTGTCAGCTGCAGTGTTAGTCTCTTCTTCCATTACAGTACTAACAAGTATCATGTTGTCAAATCATACCTGGACTTACTATTTTGCTGTCTGCATTGTCAACCTCTTTAACTATTTTAAACCTTTCATTGAATGATTATTCTTGTGATTGGTAATAAACATTATTTTAAACCACACTCCTTTATACTCTCTAGACCCTATGCATGTTCACATCTGCTAGACTATTGTATCTGCTGCTCACAGAGTTGTCATTAACATTCTAACATAGACTACAACTAATAAGTTCAAACTGATAGTGATCAAAAAAGAAACAGGAACAAGTAAAGTAAAAAAGCTTTAATAAAAAAACTGAAAAGTGTAGGGATGACTCTTAAAAAAGGAAAGGAACAAGATGGGATGATGCTTGCAAAAGTAAAGGAACAAGATGGGATGATGCTTGCAAATGTAAAAGTCCCAAGTATCCGTACATCAGCGGCTTGAAGGAGGACGCAGTCCGATGAAGTAATTGACGGTTGTAAATAACTAGAGGTATCAGTGTTTGGAGGACGCAGTCCGATGAAGTAGTTGACAGTTGTAAACAACTAGAGGTATGTGTGTTTGGAGGACGCAGTCCGATGAAGTAGTTGACAGTTGTAAACAACTAGAGGTATGTGTGTTTGGAGGACGCAGTCCGATGAAGTAGTTGACAGTTGTAAACAACTAGCTATAGAGGTATGTGTGCTTGGAGGACGCAGTCCGATGAAGTAGATGACGATTGTAAAGAGGATTCCGCATTTGTCATGCATGACTAAGAGTGCAGTTGCATGTCGTAGCAGCAAGCCGCTGATGTAGGGATACTTGGGACTTTTACATTTGCAAGCATCATCCCATCTTGTTCCTTTACTTTTGCAAGCATCATCCCATCTTGTTCCTTTCCTTTTTTAAGAGTCATCCCTACACTTTTCAGTTTTTTTATTAAAGCTTTTTTACTTTACTTGTAAGGAGTCTGTTCTGAGATACTAAAAAGACTTTGCATATGCAATTACAGGTGCATATTGTACCACTCTTTTTGACATTATAATTATTACTATGTATCACAATAATAATATTGTTGTGTTCATTCTAGTTGGATGAGAAATGGCGAGGCATTGAGAGTCAACCCTGGTATGTTGTAAACAAAAAGCTTCAAGTGTACATGAATTCTGAATGGATGTCATGTCATCAAGTAAGAATGTTATGTAAATTGCATAGGCACACCGTCATGTAGCTACTATGGTTTGTATCATTGATTAACCCTTTAAGGCCTATAGCGGCTTTAGCCGCCGTAATTGACTCCACCTACTCTAGACGTCATAAAAAGTGCAAAAAGTGCTCTAGAAAGGTCAAGTCAAGTTTATTTGCAAAAGATGACTTTACCTGAAAAAACCACCTGTTTTTCGGCGCGCCCTCCCCACTAAAACGTACAGCACAGGGGGAATTTTAATTGGGGGTGTCCCCCCGTTAACCTGGGGTTCGAAGGGGCAGAGCCCCTCGCCACTTTTGGCATTTTAAAGGCTTCAGGATGCCCGGAAATGCATACTTGGGCATGGAATATGGTCTAAACTATGCTGTTTGCTCACCTGGACACCACCAGGTTTTTGTATCAGTCACAAGGGCTAAACGAAGACCAAAATTGGCTGAAAAATGACGAGGTCGCAGTACTTAAGCGGCTTCAGTTCCGAAGTGGGAGTGGCCAACTCAGAGTTTAGTACATGGTTGTAAACTTTGACATACCAGGAAACAACAGTGCTAGTTCGGAACAGCTAACGTACTGCATGTTGTAGAAAATGCAAGACAAACTGTCAGTATAGAGCAAGTCGAATTTTCGTCAAAATAATTCAGTCCCTAAAGAGTTAAAGAAGTTATTATGCTTGGTTTCTAGCAGTTAATAAACGTTGAATGTATAACTGCATATTTTACACGTGCAGCACTATAAAGTCTCGGTCAAAGTTATTAATTAATTTTAAACTTTCTTTCTCACATGCAGCTATGGGCACATGCTTATCGGAAAAAGTTCCATAACAGAGTCGACACTAACACTATGACTTGTAAATTTTTTTCATTCATTCCTCCCACACCTGTTCTGAGTAATCACATACCCTGTCACACAGTTTTCAGAGTGAGAAACAGTAACACTTTGGAGATCACTACTGACACACTGTGGAACGTCAAGCTCTAGCCCAATTGCTTCATAACTAGTAGGTACTCCCCGACCACAATGACCAAGAGTTAGGCGGCAAGTACTCACGGATCCAGACACCTCCCTCAAAGCAATCTTGACAAGATGTTGCCTTCTCTCCCTTATGAGACATTTTCAATCGACAATAGGCTGTAACCAGTGCATCTACGTGTACTCAGCACTTTTATTCCAGTTTTTATAATAATTTATAATAGCAGCAGCTGATCAATCGGTCTTACCGGCAGCGTCTGATTTATTGTTGGCTAAGGGCTCGTGCTGATCTTCTTTCCCAGACATTGTGGTCTTAGATTTAGCTAGCGCTAGAAGCTTAGAAGACCGTACAGCTGCGAGCTACCGGTGGTACGGGCTCAAATGCGGACCGGACCGGGCGAATTATTTTTTTTGGACGCACTTTGGACATAGTCTATTTTAGCAATGCTATGAAATTAACCTTTTAGCCCTGTAGAGTAAGCCACCAATATTCGGCCACCATCTATTATCGGCCACTCGTTCGTACACTTGCAAATACGCTACACAGATCAAACTTGACCTACGTATAGACACACACTTCCTCTGCCTGCATTGCAAATATGCAGCTCGTAACTGCTTCTTTGTCTGCTGTGGAGACGAAGAAAGTGGGTAGCCGAAAACATTGATGTTCGGCAAAAGCAATCTATTATCGGCCACCAGTCCTAGTGACTGATAGACGAATAGGGCGGGATTGCAAGTCAGTACTGCAAACACCTTTATCCATT
>OZ024790.1:777917-937515 GCA_964017065.1 Haliclona indistincta | reverse complement strand
ATGCTGTTTAATATTGTTCTATTCTCTTGTTTCTCAGATACGGTGCTCACAGCATGGACCTGCATCGTGCTCTCACAGGGCGCTACAAGGGAGTGCCCACCATAATACTAGCCCATCAGCCCAAGGCAGCCGCTGAAGCCATACTGTGGGACGACGTGAGACTGGTCCTCTCCGGTCACACTCACGCTGGGCAGGTCCTGCCGTTCATGCTACCAGTATACTTGTATAACCCATTCTTTGCCGGTTTATACAACCCACAAGATGGCGTATATGTGTACGTCAGCGCTGGTACCTCCAGTTACCACATCCCATTCAGACATTACAGACCCGAGATAACAAGAATCACTCTTATCACCAGCACCCGAATGCATACCAACACATAGTGTCAGCTTGACAATAACTATTTATGATTATGGCATTTTAACTCTTTTAGTATACAAGTCAGGATTTCACAAGCATTAGCTACTTTAGGCATTATCTATTGAGTGTTAATTTTGTGTAATCGTACACATGAGCTTGATGGCAAGCTGAATATAAGTTTCTATCAGAATAGCGTCACAGTGTGTTATGCGGCATCTCACGTTTTTGTCCAGGACTTATAATTAATTAAGTTAAAATTATTTTTTCCTGACATTACAATGTAGCTGTATCACACTGACTGATCAGCAGCACTCATATACAGTGTCTCTCTACTCTATAAGCAGTCATCACATAATAGTTTAGCACATTCAGCAGCTTTGAGCTAGCTGTAGCTTTTTCTACTCTATCCATGGTCGCCAGTATCCTCCATGCTTCTTCATGTATTCACAGGCATCCTTCTCTACTGGTATCTCACCATCAGAGTGGTATCCCTGGTCTTGCATGCTGCGAGGCTCCTTCGAGTAGCTGTTGTATCGATCTAGCAACTTTTTCAGCATATCTGGTTCAGTTTTAGACAGTTCATTCCTCTCCTCAGGATCCTGTACTATATTGTACAGACAGTAAGGATCACAATCAGGTCCTTTAGGACCATCACTGCATGGGTAGTTCAATGGAGACCACATGAGATGATCACATGTGTCTCCTTGAGCGCCATAGATGAGCTTGTAGTCGCCTACTATGATGGCTCCCTTGCCTGTGTAGTTGTATCCCAGCACTATTTCTGAATGAGTAGTTTGTGTGGTTTGACCTGATATGATTGGCCACACATCTGCACCATCCACTGGGAACTTGCCTGGCCCGGAATCATCCGAGTCAACTCCGGCCATCTTGCAGAAGGTTGGGTACCAGTCAGCAATATGGATGAACCCTTCAGTGGTCGTACCTCTGACCTCCTTCGGTAGTAGGCCACCATTAGTAAATGCAATGGATCGTACTCCTCCTTCAAAGAATGTCATCTTCGATCCTTTCAGCGGGTAATTGCTGCTTTCACAGGGAGCTCCGCCATTATCAGCTGATACTACGAATATAGTGTTGTCCCACATTCCTTTCTTCTTCAGTAGCTCTACCACGTGACCAGTGACATTATCAGCCACACTCACCATGGCCTGGATGGTGCGACGTTGCTTGCATGTCGAGTTCTCTGCGTATAGGTTCAACCATTCTTCAGGTGCCTCGATTGGTCCGTGTATATTGTGGAGTGGTAGATACAAGAAGAGTGGCTTTGATGCATCGTGTTTATCAAAAATATCACTGAGATCGTCTTTGTACGTGTAGGCATCGTACGTTCCATTGCGTGTATCAACTGCGTCGTTCTTCCAGTAATCCACTGCGCAATCCCTCTCCTGGGTGAAATGAGCCTCGGCGCCGTTAAGAAATCCAGACGATGTGTCGAACCCGCGGTTGAACGGCAAGTATTTCGGTTCGTAGAAGCCCTCGTGCCATTTCCCGACCATGTGAGTGGCGTATCCTACCGTCCTCAGCTTGGCAGGAAGCATAGTCATGTTGATGTTAGCACCGACTTTGCAGTTTGGGTGAATGTTGTACTGATGCGCATGGTGGGGCCAGCGACCAGTCAGGAAGGAGACACGTGATGGAGAGCAATACTTGAACACGTAGTGGCGGTTGAGCACCAGACCAGTTGTAGCTAGCATATCGAAGTTGGGTGTCTTTACCGCGGGGTTTCTAAAACCAGCTTCAGCGAATCCCCAGTCATCCACGAGTGTAAACACTATGTTGGGCTTGTTGCTCACTGGCTGAGCAGCCACGAGGCCTAGTAGAGCCAACTGCAAGAAGACAGCCAACACCACGTTCATTTCTGCTGCAACCTTTGGGTGGGGCTAATTAATATGAACTATGAATAATATTAAACCTAACTGCTTCTTAGTGTCACAGACAAATCTCATAAAACACAACATAACACAGCACAGTCAGCAGCTATGTTTAGTTATTCTACTCGATCCATGGTCGCCAGTATCCTCCATTCTTCTTCATGTAATCACAGGCATCCTTCTCTACTGGCACCTCTCCATCAGTGTGGTACCCCATATCTTGCATGTTTCGAGGCTCCTTCGAGTAGCTGTTGTATCGATCTAGCAACTTTTTCAGCATATCTGGTTCAGTTTTAGACAGTTCATTCCTCTCCTCAGGATCCTGTACTATATTGTACAGACAGTAAGGATCACAATCAGGTCCTTTAGGACCATCACTGCATGGGTAGTTCAATGGAGACCACATGAGATGGTCACATTTGTCCTCTTGAGCACCATAGATGAGCTTGTAGTCGCCTACTATGATGGCTCCCTTGCCTGTGTAGTTGTATCCCAGCACTATTTCTGAATGAGTAGTTTGTGTGGTTTGACCTGATATGATTGGCCACACATCTGCACCATCCACTGGGAACTTGCCTGGACCAGAATCATCCGAGTCAACTCCGGCCATCTTGCAGAAGGTTGGGTACCAGTCAGCAATATGGATGAACCCTTCAGTGGTCGTACCTCTAACCTCTTTTGGTAGTAGACCACCATTAGCAAATGCAATGGATCGTACTCCTCCTTCAAAGAATGTCCCTTTTGATCCTTTTAACGGGTTATTACTACTCTGGCAAGCTGCTCCGCCATTATCAGCTGATACTACGAATATAGTGTTGTCCCACATTCCTTTCTTCTTCAGTAGATCCACCACGTGACCAGTGACGTTATCAGCCACACTCACCATGGCCTGGATGGTGCGACGTTGCTTGCATGTCGAGTTCTCTGCGTATAGGTTCAGCCATTCTTCAGGTGCCTCGATGGGTCCGTGTATATTGTGCAGTGGTAGATACAGGAAGAGCGGCTTTGATGCATCGTGTTTATCAAAAATATCACTGAGATCGTCTTTGTACGTGTAGGCATCGTACGTTCCATTGCGTGTATCAACTGCGTCGTTCTTCCAGTAATCCACTGCGCACTCTCGCTGCTGAGTGAAATGACCTTCAGCTCCTGACAGGAATCCAGACGATGTGTCAAACCCGCGATTCACTGGCAGGTACTTGCGCTCGTAGAATCCTTCGTGCCATTTGCCTACAATGTGGGTAGCGTACCCTGCCGTCCTCAGCTTGGCAGGAAGCATAGTCATGTTGATGTTAGCACCGATCTTAAAGTTGGGTTTAATGTTGTACTGGTGCGCATGGTGGGGCCAGCGACCAGTCAGGAAGGAGATGCGTGATGGAGAACAGTACTTGAACACGTAGTGGCGGTTGAGTACCAGACCAGTTGTAGCTAGCATATCAAAGGTTGGTGTCTTTACCGCGGGGTTTCTAAAACCAGCTTCAGCGAATCCCCAGTCATCCACGAGTGTAAACACTATGTTCGGCTTGTTGCTAACTGGCTGAGCAACAGTGAGGCCCAGTAGAGCCAATTGCAAGAAGACAGCCAACATTGTTACAACTAACAGTTTGGGTGGGGCTAATTATTAAGTGATAACAATTATTGTTATGAATAATAATTATTATTATAATTAAATTTGCTTCCACTACTACTTTGCATGTTTACATGTACACCAATAATCTTCTGAGCTGGCGCAGCATAACAGCATATTTAGCACTACTGCTATTTCTACTCAATCCATGGTCGCCAGTATCCTCCATTCTTCTTCATGTATTCACAGGCATCTTCCTCAACTGGCACCTCTCCATCAGAGTGGTATCCCTGGTCTTGCATGCTGCGAGGCTCCTTCGAGTAGCTGTTGTATCGATCTAGCAACTTCTTCAGCATATCTGGTTCAGTTTTAGACAGTTCATTCCTCTCCTCAGGATCCTGTACTATATTGTACAGACAGTAAGGATCACAATCAGGTCCTTTAGGACCATCACTGCATGGATAGTTCAATGGAGACCACATGAGATGGTCACATGTGTCTCCTTGAGCGCCATAGATGAGCTTGTAGTCGCCTACTATGATGGCTCCCTTGCCTGTGTAGTTGTATCCCAGCACTATTTCTGAATGAGTAGTTTGTGTGGTTTGACCTGATATGATTGGCCACACATCTGCACCATCCACTGGGAACTTGCCTGGCCCGGAATCATCCGAGTCAACTCCAGCCATCTTGCAGAAGGTTGGGTACCAGTCAGCAATATGGATGAACCCTTCAGTGGTCGTACCTCTAACCTCCTTCGGTAGTAGACCGCCATTAGTAAATGCAATGGATCGTACTCCTCCTTCAAAGAATGTCATCTTTGATCCTTTCAGCGGGAAATTACTGCTTTGACAGGGACCTCCGCCATTATCAGCTGATACTACGAATATAGTATTGTCCCACATTCCTTTCTTCTTCAGTAGATCCACCACGTGACCAGTGACATTATCAGCCACACTCACCATGGCCTGGATGGTGCGACGTTTCTTGCATGTTGAGTTTTCTGCGTATAGGTTCAGCCATTCTTCAGGCGCCTCGATTGGTGCGTGTATATTGTGGAGTGGTAGATACAGGAAGAGTGGCTTTGATGCATCGTGTTTATCAAAAATATCACTGAGATCGTCTTTGTACGTGTAGGCATCGTACGTTCCATTGCGCGTGTCAACTGCGTCGTTCTTCCAGTAATCCACTGCGCACTCTCTCTCCTGGGTGAAATGACGTTCTTCTCCCGACAAGAATCCAGACGATGTGTCAAACCCGCGATTCACTGGCAGGTATTTGCGCTGGTAGAAGCCCTCGTGCCATTTGCCTACAATGTGAGTGGCGTATCCTGCCTTCTTTAGTTTGGCAGGAAGCATAGTCATGTTGATGTTAGCGCCGATCTTAAAGTTTGGGTGAATGTTGTACTGATGCGCATGGTGGGGCCAGCGACCAGTCAGGAAGGAGACACGTGATGGAGAGCAATATTTGAACACGTAGTGGCGGTTGAGCACCAGACCAGTTGTAGCTAGCATATCAAAGGTTGGTGTCTTTACTGCGGGGTTTCTGAAACCAGCTTCAGCAAATCCCCAGTCATCCACGAGTGTAAACACTATGTTCGGCTTGTTGCTAACTGGCTGAGCAGCCACGAGGCCCAGTAGAGCCATTTGCAAGAGGACAGCCAACATTGCTACAACAAACAATTTGGGCGGGGCTAATAATTTTTTTTATTTGTGTGATAATAATGAATAGTATTATTATTTTTGTTTCCATTACTACTTTGCATGTTTACACCAATACCTATATCTGAGCTGGCGCAGCATAACAGCATATTTAGCACTACTGTTATTTCTACTCGATCCATGGTCGCCAGTATCCTCCATTCTTCTTCATGTATTCACAGGCATCTTCCTCAACTGGCACCTCTCCATCAGAGTGGTATCCCTGGTCTTGCATGCTGCGAGGCTCCTTCGAGTAGCTGTTGTATCGATCTAACAACTTCTTCAGCATATCTGGTTCAGTTTTAGACAGTTCATTCCTCTCCTCAGGATCCTGTACTATATTGTACAGGCAGTAAGGATCACAGTTTGGTCCTTTAGGACCATCACTGCATGGGTAGTTCAATGGAGACCACATTACGCTGTCACAACCTTCTCCTTGAGCACCATAGATGAGCTTGTAGTCGCCTACTATGATGGCTCCCTTGCCTGTGTAGTTGTATCCCAGCACTATTTCTGAATGAGTAGTTTGTGTGGTTTGACCTGATATGATTGGCCACACATCTGCACCATCCACTGGGAACTTGCCTGGACCAGAATCATCCGAGTCAACTCCAGCCATCTTGCAGAAGGTTGGGTACCAGTCAGCAATATGGATGAACCCTTCAGTGGTCGTACCTCTGACCTCCTTCGGTAGTAGGCCACCATTAGTAAATGCAATGGCCCGTACTCCTCCTTCAAAGAATGTCCCTTTTGATCCTTTTAATGGGTGATTGCTACTCTGGCAAGCTGCTCCGCCATTATCAGCTGATACTACGAATATAGTGTTGTCCCACATTCCTTTCTTCTTCAGTAGATCCACCACGTGACCAGTGACATTATCAGCCACACTCACCATGGCCTGGATGGTGCGACGTTGCTTGCATGTCGAGTTCTCTGCGTATAGGTTCAGCCATTCTTCAGGTGCCTCGATTGGTCCGTGTATATTGTGGAGTGGTAGATACAGGAAGAGCGGCTTTGATGCATCGTGTTGATCAAAAATATCATTGAGATCGTCTTTGTACGTGTAGGCATCGTACGTTCCATTGCGTGTATCAACTGCGTCGTTCTTCCAGTAATCCACTGCGCACTCTCGCTGTTGCGTGAAATGACCTTCAGAACCCGACAGGAATCCAGACGATGTGTCAAACCCGCGATTCACTGGCAGGTATTTGCGCTGGTAGAAGCCCTCGTGCCATTTGCCTACAATGTGAGTGGCGTATCCAGCCTTCTTTAGCTTGGCAGGAAGCATAGTCATGTTGATGTTAGCGCCGATCTTAAAGTTTGGGTGAATGTTGTACTGGTGGGCATGGTGGGGCCAGCGACCAGTCAAGAAGGAGACACGTGATGGAGAGCAGTACTTGAACACGTAGTGGCGGTTGAGCACCAGACCAGTTGTAGCTAGCATATCAAAAGTTGGTGTCTTTACCGCGGGGTTTCTAAAACCAGCTTCAGCGAATCCCCAGTCATCCACGAGTGTAAACACTATGTTGGGCTTGCTTTCTGTTGGCTGAGTGGCCGCGAGGCCCAGCAGAGCCGCGAAAATGAGTACAGTTGATTTGCTCATTGCTGCAAACGCTTGGGTGGGGCTAATAATGCAATGAATATTAATTTTAACTATGCCGTATACAGTCAGCAGTTCAAGTGTTGTTTGTCTTTATAGCGCTAAAAATCCGAGTCGCCTTTTTCAACACATTTATCAAGCTTAAGTTATTGTTATCTATTTTATGTACACTTTCATGCTTGTCGATATACATTTTTCTCAAGTTTCACCTTAAGGCCAATACTTTATTTTTCCGTTCTAGTGATTCAGTAAAAAATATCTCAAGCTCTTTTTATTGCATACGTTACTAGCTAGCTCATCGGTGCAGTTATTTTTCTGTGCAGACTGGCTAGTTTATCATTGGGCGCTATTTTACACACACACTTGTATTTTCTTAAAATGAATTTTTTTTTAATAATAAAGCAGGGCACTAAAATAGCTATAACTACAGCTAACTTGCATAGCACCCAGTTATACTAAGTTAATTAAGTAAACAATTACGAAAAAAGATAAAGGCGTCCATGCATACAGCTATTCATCAAAAATAATTTCCTTAATGTTACTAGCCAGTGTTCCCCAGCTAGCAGCCTTGATCACCTCCAATAGAGTATCCCAGTTCTTGGGACGCTTATCTCGTTCATCATTTCGCCCAGCTAGCCAGTTGTTAAGCATCTTTTCACAGCAAGATTCAGGAGAACCTTTATGATGCTCATTGATGTTGTCAAGATCAGGTGGAGAAAAATTTAACAAAAGCCCTATTTTCCTCCAATTAGGTGCAAGCTCATCAATGATTCTAATCATCTTGTCTCCTTTCTGACAGTACAGTAGCATTCTTATATTAAGTGGACAAGATGGAGGGGACGATACTGAAGTAGTGCGGAAAAATAGACCGCGGTTGCGTTGGGACATGATCTGCAATGGTCACACAGTTATCACTGGTTTCTTATTACATAACTTTGTGCACTCACCTTTTTGTAATAACTGAGGTCAAGAGCTCTGGTCAATACCCACACTTCATTGCCTCCAATATGATGCAATTCTGTATAATTTCAAAATACTTTGATCTTACAATGCATGTAGACTACTAACCAAACTCAAGTATGCTAGTGTCTGCAAGCATATCCATTTGTTGGGCAATTCGTTCATCTCTGACCAGTACTTCTACTCCACCTTGCACCACCACAATGGCAATGAAATCACTTACTTTGCAGACAGTAGCTGAATGACGCTGTCACTTGATTCTAACCAGTCTATCTTCAGGTATGTGAACCTGCAGAATGAACGTTAGTATTCAAAATGCTGCCATTAAGCAATACATACTTGTTTCCAGTTAATCTTTCCTTGACAGCATTCTCCAATCCAAATAATTATCATCAAGTGTTTTGCCAAATTTTTTCTCCACACCTTCCCAATTGTTTTCCTCTCCACCAACAGTGAGGATGTGTGTCTTCTTGTATTTTCCAGTGTGTGGACTTGCTAACACACATGATGAGTGATGGCTTCTCACAATAGGCCATGGAACATTCTCTGGTTTGGTTACTCGAGTGCAGTGAACATGCTACAAGAGATTTTTGTATAATGATCGTAGAATGCATAAATTAGCTACACACCACATCATTTATGGCCACAAGGGCGTGAAATGTTCAAGTATACGTAGGTGAAAATTGGGATAAATTAAGACATGCATGTGTTAATAACTATTATTATTCACAAGCATAAGTCACAAATGAACTCGCATACATGTGACTTTGCATGGAATTAAATTTTACTCTATGGTAGTGTAATGTGAAACATGTCAATAATTAATTACAGCAGTATGTGTACATGCAAATACTGCAAACAAAAGGATTATAGTGGTCCTCAATTTTATGAATTTCACGATTACTGTTCAATCGTAAAATATATCTCTACTTTTCTACAGGGCATGCAATGACCAAAAACAAGAAATTTACTGAATAAAGGCAAATTCACGAAAATAATTATAATAACACCACGTATATTACAATGCTTAAGCTACATGCATTGGTTAGTGCAAACAGCTAAACTCACTGCAGTGTTTGTGAAATCCAGATTGTACAAGTCGTTCATTCTGCCCGTGGCAGTAGAGTCTCCTGTAACATACCCTCCAAACATCATCGCTTCATACTTAGCAATTTTAAAGTATGAGAATCCCAATATTGGTGGTGGTCTTTCTCCAGATACTTTAGGACTGGACCATTTTCCTATAAAAATAAATATGAAAGTCTTCCTCAACTTCATCGATTTTATTTTCATGCCCTCACCTGATGTGTAGCAATGAATTTCATTCGTTGTTCCAGAATTTGCTTCTGGTGGCAAAGTGGAGTTTTTTATATAGCTTGCATCTTCTTGGGATTTTTTCAGTGTTCCATATCCTCCAAAGACAGCTAGCTTTTCTGAGTCGTTACCATAGGCTACTAGTCCACAATCCCACTTCTTCATAGGAGCTCCAGGAGCATCACTAGCTGCTAACTGTCTCCATGTGAGTACCGAGGTATCCAGCTCATGTAGTGTGTTGTGATAGCAGTAGTCATGCTGACAGTATCCGCCATATATGATGATCTTCTTGCCCACCACAGTGTAGGCACACCAGCTCACTCCCAGTGGAGGATCACCTTTAGTATGCTGGACACTCCACTGTAGCTTCTTTATAAGGAAAAAAGAGCAGCTGAATTGAAACATGCTAGCAACCGCATTTAATTACCGCTAAGTCAAGAATCTCCACTGTAGACGTAAGTTTGGTTTTTTCATCACCATGATGGATTCCAGGAGTGTCTTTCCTCCATCCTCCCCATATGTATAACTTATTCTCCACGCATGCAGCAACGTGTGAGTATCGACCCACTGGACCGTTGAATGTATCGGCTAATGCTTCGTCTGCTGCCATCTGCGTTCAATGCTGCGCGTTTGTTATACCGTATGTGCTGTAACCGGCCGGCTGAGTCGCGGCCCCTTGCGGATTTTCTTGGAATTAGATTGTTTTGAGAACAGATGGCATAGATGATTCTGGCGCTATTATAATTATTGTCAATTCTGAGTGATAATGTGCCTACTGCATTTCCAAATACATCTTGGCAACTTGCATTTGGAGAGCAAACAATGGATTTTGATTTGTATTTGTCATAAATTGATGTTAACTTGCTTTGACAATAATGTCATGAATAATAACTATTATCAACTCAAATAACAATTCCTGGAATTGTTATTCTCATATGAACCAATGGAGTCACTCCCAAAAGCTATGACAATATAGCCACAAGTATTTCTTTTTCACTATCATGCATACAAGTACTGAGGTCTGCATAATAGCAGCTGGCCACACCATCATAGCAGGTGGCCGTCATCATAGCGTGGGGGCAACAACAATGGACTATTCAATGAGACATGCTCAGTTAAGGATGCAATTTACTATTTGACTCAGATTGCATAGCTTTAATTTGTGCTTTTTTCTTAATAAACTTTTGCTACAATTGCATTACAATTAACAAGTTTATAGATGCTGAGGCTTCATAATTAATAAACTAAAGATAAACCAGCTTATAATTTTTTATACTCATTTCTTAAATAAACATAATAATAATATCTTTCATAATGTGAGGCTATAATTATTATGTATAAAGAGAATTTAAATAATGGTTAATAAGACAGCCAAGCATCTAGGGAGGCCCAATAATTATTATAGTAGTAATAATGCTCCATACACCTCTGACACTGCGGCTGACGCATAATCACAAACAATAGCAGCCTCTTTGCGGTTCATCACTAAAAAGTGAACCGGCTATGGAACCAGCTAGAGCATACCACACCATACGTACATGCTTGTGGTTTGCAATTGTCTTCCATGAGAAACATCTGATAGTGCATATCCGCAGACTTGTTGACAGTTGATATAGTAATCTCATAGGTACACCTACAGGGAGGGTCATCACCTATACCATTACTATGAATGCAATCATGCTTACATGTGTTAAAAGCATTACAGACAAATGTTTTTCACAGTATAATCTCGGCCTATCTGTGTTAAACAGTTGGATGACTCATTGAACTAACATTGTTTTAACTTGCAGGTGATATGCTGAGCTCTAGTCTGTTCAGATTGCTCATTTGGGCATTTATTGTGCTGTTTCATCGTGATGCATTAGCTCAGATCCCAGCAGTGTGTGTCAACGATTATATGCTGCAGTCTAAACAATGCTGTCCAATTGCTGAAAATGGCATGCAGTGTGGAGGACCAAATCAAGGAGAGTGTAAGCTTGTGAGCTCTGTCTGCAAAACTGATTACATCTCAAATGGAGTGCTTGAAGCATATGCTGATCTGCGCTTCAATTGGCCTATTCATTTCTTTGACGGAGTCTGCGTGTGCAAAAATAACTTTGGTGACTTTGACTGTGGAAGATGCAAATTCGGATACGAATCACAAAATGGCAGTTGTGCTAAGTCACCAATTCGAATGCGTATGTCTGTACAAAGCATGACTAGTGGTGATTGGGTAACCTACAACATGCGACTTAATCAGTCTAAGTATAGTAACAGCCGCTACATGGTGCTAGTTGGAGATGATCCCACTATGGTAAGTAGCTACAGTGATATATCAGTGTATAATCTGGTGGTGTGGATGCACCATTATGCAGCACGTACTGACAATGGAATGCTAAGAGATGAATCGAGATCAGGTATTGTAGCTATTATAATTTATAATAATTCATTATTATCTCTTGTTGTATAGCTTACAACTATGCTCATGGCTCCACTGCTTTCCTTACTTGGCATCGATATTACCTTCTATGGTTTGAGAGAGAAATGCAGATAATGACTGGTGATGCTAAATTTACTCTCAGGTTCTGGAAATGGACAGAAGAGTCTCAACGAGAAATTCTATTCAATGATGATAAGCTAGGGAGTCATGATAGTAGCGGTAATGTAATTGGTGGCACATACAGCAACTGGAGACTCCTTTGTTTATATAATCCACTGTCACAATCACAATTGTTCCATACAATATGCAATCCGAAACATCAATTAGAAAGTGATTCTCCTGTTAGATTAACGCGATGTGTAGATGGAGAATTGTGTGAATCAGGTTCACCTAAATGGCCAAATAAAGAAGCCACAGAAAATGCAATTGAGTTATTTACAGAATTTAGAGATCCCCAATATACTGTTTTCAACAAAGAAAATAAAAATAGCTTCAGCAACTACTTGGAGGGTTGGGATCCAGATAGAAGAGACCTATGTATTAATGGCTCAGAGATGGAACGCAAAAAAATATTCTGTGGTATAAGCCCGCAAAAAGAAGATGGAATTCCACGACGGCTACACAATACGGTAATAATAGACTAGTTCATTTGTTGTAAAAATCAATAAAAATTATTAATGATCATCAAATACAGGTGCATATTCTACTTAAAGGAACAATGCTGAATGTGGCTGGTTCAGCTAATGATCCAATCTTCTTCAATCATCACACAATGATTGATTGTCTGTTTGAACAGTGGATGGAGAAGCACAACATGTCAAGCTATCCTAGCATTGAAGTTAATCCTCAGTTTGCTGGGCATGGTTACAATGACTGTTTAGTTCCTTTCATCCCTCTATATACCAATGCAGATATGTTCATGAGGAGCACTGAATTTGGTTACAAATGCAGTGCAGCTGAAAATACTCTTTCCGCCTCTATGGTTGCATTGTCAGTGATGCTGGTGTGCCTGATAACAGTGTACATCTAGTGATTTCTTACATACATAGTGACTGACTATGAACACAATTTGATTTTGTATTAGGGCATGCATGATGTAATTAACCATAATAGTTATTTTTAGTAAAGATCATTCAAAAATTTATGTTTACATAATTGAGAAGTTGCAAGTGCACGCAAACCTTAGCTAGCTATTATATTACTATCATGGTAGAGAGTATACAATTGTGAGCTCTGTCTGCAAAACTGATCACAACTCAAATGAAGTACAAATCTCTGAGTACATGCACTGATCTGCGCTTAATTCAATAATCTATTGGTTTCTTTGACAGAGTTTGCGTGTGCAAAAATGTGACTTTGAATATGGAGGATCCCAGTTCGGTTAAAAATTTGACAGCTGTGTTGAGGCAGAAAATCGAATCCGCCGGCCTATATCAAAATATGAATGAATCTGATTGGCAATATATGCGACTAAAATTAATGAGTCTAAGTATGCGAACAGTTGATACAAGGTTT
Source organism: Haliclona indistincta (assembly GCA_964017065.1). Classification (NCBI taxonomy): domain Eukaryota; kingdom Metazoa; phylum Porifera; class Demospongiae; order Haplosclerida; family Chalinidae; genus Haliclona; species Haliclona indistincta. Next base: position 924,194 of record OZ024790.1, on the reverse strand, counting down.
GGAGGTGACCACACTATGGCAAGTAAGTATAATATCGCGTGATGTGTCGTTATAATTATGATCTTGCGGTATGGATGCATCATTATGCTGCTCGCACTGATGGAAGGATGACATGTGAGTTTGAAAACTCATAATCAGGTACTTTATTCTGAGTGCGTGCAAATCATATTATAATGATTAGTTTTTTTATGTTACAGCTTACAACTATGCTCATGGTTCTACTGGCTTTTTCTTACTTGGCATCGATTGTACCTTCTCTGGTTTGAGAGGGAAATGCAGATACTGACCGGTGACCCTCAATTTACCCTCAGCTACTGGAACTGGCTGGATGAGTCTCAACGAGAAATTCTGTTTACTGAGGATAAACTAGGTCGTCATGACAGTAATGGCAATGTAGTGAGTGACACATATGGCGCATGGAAACCTGTTTGCTTATATGAGCGTAAAGAAGTTTCAGAGAAGTTTCATGGTATATGTAATCTAGAAACAAATATGGAGACTCCGATGTTCCCTCTGGACTTACAAGATGTACAACACAAACAAATTGCTTAAGGAAATTCTCTAAGTGGCCACAAGAGGAAGCCACGGCAAAAAAGCAATTGCTTCCATGAATCTGTTTAGAATTTCTAATCCTCCTTTTTACAAGGAAAACACTAATAGCTTCAGCAACTACTTGGAGGGTTTGGGATCCTGATGAAAGAGAGCTATGTAATCCTGATGAACATGAAAGTGTCTTTTGTGGTGTTAACAGAAATGATGGTACTGCCCGACGGCTACACAATACAGTAAGTTAGAATACCACATTAATTTTAAGCTGCTAATTATGCTGCAATCATTATTATAGGTGCATATTCTACTTCAAGGAACAATGCTGAATGTAGCTGGTTCAGCTAATGATCCAATCTTCTTCAATCATCACACAATGATTGATTGCCTGTTTGAAAAATGGATGGAAACCCACTCTGATGTAGCCAGCTATCCTAACGCTGCAGTTAACCCTAGCTTTGCTGGGCATGGACATGATGACTGCCTAGTTCCTTTCTTTCCCCTCTATACCAATGATGATATGTTTAAGAGGAGTAACGAATTTGGTTACTCTTGTGATCTAATGCTTTCATCACCTACAGACCCAACTACCACGACTCAGACTCCAGCTACTCATACTGACCCCAAACCTGCAGCAACAACTCCCAGTAGTGCAGCTAAAGATTCTCTTTCTGCTTCACTGATAGCAGTGCCAATGATACTGGTGTGCCTGGTGACACTGTTAATCTAATAGCTACTAAGCAATTGCTGATTACTCATTGTGAAACAAACTTGATATGTTAGGGCATGCATACTGTACGAACTATGCCGATTTGAGTGATAATAATTATTGTGTGTTTGTACAAACAACCTACGTAGTAAAAATATTTCCTGTGAAACTGTTTAGAAACTAGAGTAGCACTAAAATCAACAAAACTTATATTATCCTGATGTGTGATTGTATAAACAGTGCACTGGTATTGCATTAGGTCACTTTCAGTAGAACATCTCTTTCACCAGCCAGTTCCCTCTCATATTCTTCAGCTTGTGCCAGCTGTCTCTCGTATATCTCCTCCACTAGTAGTCTCTCATTCACCACCTCATCTCGCTGACGATAACAATACCATTTAGACACACACAGATAGAGCATCAGTGAGAGGAATATCAGGAAGGCCTTCACCTCATGGAACACCTCCCATGTGATGGGGTCGGATATAAGTGTTTCTGGTATTTCTACCACCAGGTAGGTAACAGCCAGAGCAGCATACCACAGACCAATGAGGAGTCCCTTCAGTCTGAGAGGAGCCTGAGCACATATGAACTCGAGTGCAGTCATGAAGACCAACAATAGAGACAATCCTTGCAGTACACTAGGAATAATGACAAGAAAAAAAGGAAGATTGTTCACTTTGCAGGTTTCGTGATTGCCATGAGCCATTGCAGAAAAATTGAAACAAGTGTCATTAATGATTATTTTTGATACTTGCAGATAGCATCTGTCTATGGGTACTGGTTCAATATCATGTAAGCATGCTTTACCACCAGTCATAGTAGCATGGATAGTTATGTTGACGAGCTCTTTAATGAAGCAGCACAGTAAGCCCAGTCCCATTCTCTTGAGCATGTTTGGTAGATACTTGCTGAAGTATCGAACAAACACAAACCGATAGATAGGAATACCAACAATGATTGTTAATGATGTGAAGGTATTGGTATCTATTGTGAATATGAGTTCACTTGAAGGGCACTGGTGTCTGAATAACTGATCCAGTAGAGAGTAGCCTTGTCCTGACAAATGAAACCCAAACAAGGACACTAGAAGAAGAACAATGCGAAAGAATGTCTTGGTGTCCTCTACCTCCTCATTGTTGAATGGGCCTCCATATTTGCTTTTTCCCAAGTCGATACGTTGTGGAATATCCTGTTCCCAGTATGTGAAAGCACTGCGTCTCTCAGGACACTTGTGTTTCCAAGAATACCTCAGTACATTGTACATCAGCTTGAGTGGATGCTGGCAAGCTTCAGTAATAACGAAGTGTTTCTTAGCCAACAAAGCGAGTAAAACACTGATACTTGCTCCCATAAACTGCAGAACTGCCAGTATACAAAAAAGAATGAAAGTTATGAAGTTCTCATAGACGTGATGCATGCTTTCATAAGTATACTGACGTACGCTTTCATCCACTTGGACTTTGCACTGGCTAAAGTAAAACAAAGCTCCTTTGTAAATATAGGCAATGAAGGGCTGTCCCCAAACACTGCTCCAGTAATACCAGTGAATGAAAGTGCTGAACTGCTCTGATGGAGCCTCCAGCATCTGATCCATACCAAACTGAATAGCTGTGGACTCAAACATTCCTAGACCAAGGAGATTAATGATAGCAAATGGAGCAGTCAAGTACAAATACAGAGACTGGTTTAATTTCCAAAAGATCAAAATCAAGGCTACCATTGGAAATGCACCAAAGAGGATTGCTATGAATGAAGCAATGGCAAACTTGTATCGGGTGAAGTAGACATCAGCTAGCCAGCCAAGCACTGGGTAGAGAAGATAAGCTACAGCCTTACTTACTAAATAAGTCAACAGCCCAGCAGTTGTATATGTGTGGTAGATCCGGCTATCAAATCCTATCAGAGTGAAATGAACGAAAACAGCACACAACATGATCACGTACAGTGACTTGGGCTCCATTGCACTTTGGTCATTCACATGAACTGAAAGTGACAGCTAGCAATGTAGGCATGTGGTCAAAATGTATTCAAAATATTCTGTGGAGGTTGTTGTATAAACATTATTTATTGAATATTTGCACAATTAGAATACTTTGTAAATGCTCTTTGTTTTTCTCTTCTCTCACTTATTATTTTCAGTGTTGTATACGAACTATATGATTCACATAAGCTAGATTGGTCGATAGAAAATGTTTAAGTTGCGACAGTTTCAATGTTATTATTAACAAAACTAAAATTAATCACTTATTAAATAATTATAATGTGAATGCATTATTGTTATTGTCAGTGTTGATTGAAGGTGCGATAGATGTAATGTATTTAGTTAGCTTTCAGTAGAACATCCCTTTCTGCGGCCAATTCCCTCTCATATTCTTCAGCTTGTGCTAGCTGTCTCTCGTATATCTCCTCCACTAGTAGTCTCTCATTCACCACCTCATCTCGCTGACGATAACAATACCATTTAGACACACACAGATAGAGCATCAGTGAGAGGAATATCAGGAAGGCCTTCACCTCATGGAACACCTCCCACGTGATGGGGTCGGATACAAGTGTTTCTGGTATTACTACCACAAGGTAGGTAACAGCTAGAGCAGCATACCACAGACCAATGAGGAGTCCCTTCAGTCTGAGAGGAGCCTGAGCACAGATGAACTCAAGAGCAGTCATGAATACCAACAAGAGCGACAATCCTTGCAGTACACTAGGAATAATGACCAGGAGGAATGGAACATTGTTCATTTCACAGATTTCATTGTTGCTGTTTGTCAGTGCAGAAAAATTAAAACAAGTGTTATTAATGAATATTTTTGATGCTTGAAGAAAGCATACATTCATAGGAACGTCATCAATATCGTGTAAGCATTCTTGCCCGCCAGTCATAGTAGCATGGATAGTAATAATGATGAGCTCTTTAATGAAGCAGCACAGTAAACCCAGTCCCATTCTCTTGAGCATGTTTGGTAGATACTTGCTGTAGTATCGAACAAACACAAACCGATAGACAGGAATACCAACAATGATTGTTAATGATGTGAAGGTATTGGTATCTATTGTGAATATCAGTTCACTTGAAGGGCACTGGTGTCTGAATAACTGATCCAGTAGAGAGTAGCCTTGTCCTGACAAATGAAACCCAAACAAGGACACTAGAAGAAGAACAATGCGAAAGAATGTCTTAGTATCCTCCACCTCCTCATTGGTGAATGGCCCTCCATACTTGTTCTTGCCTAGGTCTATACGGCGTGGAATATCCTCCTCCCAGTAGGTGAAGGCACTGCGTCTCTCAGGGCACTTGTGCTTCCAAGAATACCTCAGTACATTGTACATTAGTTTGAGGGGATGCTGACCTGCCTCAGTAACAACCAAGTGTTTTTTTGCCCACAATAGAAGTAAAATACTGATACTAGCCGCCACAAACTGCAGGACTGCCAGTAGGTACAATGTGTTGGTTGTTATAAAAGTTTCATAAGCATGATAGTATCGATTTGGTTCTGGTTCATTGTTCAGAGCATGGGTTCCATCAAACCTACACTGACTGAAACAATAGATTATTCCTTTGTAAATTAAATTAGTGAATATTTGTCCCCAGACACTGCTCCAGTAGAACCAGTGAATGAAAGTACTGAAGTGATTTGAGGTAGCCTCCAGCATCTGATCCATACCAAACTGAATAGCTGTGGACTCAAACATTCCTAGACCAATGAGATCCAATGCAGCAAAAGGAGCTCCCAGGTACACATATAGAAGGTCTTCGAACTTCCAAAACAAGTAAGTGAAAACCACAAGTGGAAGTGTACAAAAGAGGAGTATAACGAATGAAGCAGTGACAAACTTGTATCGAGTCAAGTAGACATCAGCTAGCCAGCCAAGCACTGGATAGAGAAGATAGGCTAGACCTTTGCTAACTAGAAAAGTCAAGGCCCCATCAATTGCTAGTGTATGGTAGATCCCAGTATCAAATCCTATCAGAGTGAAGTGAACAAAAACACAGCACAAGATGACTACGTACAGTGACTTGGGCTCCATTGTGGATAGTGAAAGTCATACTATACACTGAGTGTGATGTATATAGTACTGGAAGTCAACACTATTCTAAACAATGGCATGTATGTATATGTTATAGCTGAGTGAATAATAACAAACTATGACGTGTTCCCATGTATAGCTTCCTTCTGCTGTGAGTGTGCTGTCATACTGTAACAACATCAGACTGTTGTTTTAACTCAATTTCCCTGAGGATATAAATTTTGTATGTATTCATACATGTAGATGATTCTTAATGTGTTAGTATTTGCAATTCTACGTAAACTCAGTTCAAAAACCAGATTTTGAATATTCTCCCGTTTATTTTGCATTTTATTAACGGTATATTTTGTAACTGCATGGTCTCAGCTCCATACCATTCTTTACTGCAATAGTATTAGTTCCATAATAATACTAACTGATCATCTGAGCGGTTGTACAGTAGTTGCGCATTAGCAATAGTAACTGTAAACCATTTATCAACTCCACTACAATAGATTCAAAATGATTTTCCATAATAAAACACTGTAATTTTATCACTATCATTGTTTTTGTGACATACGTACTAGTTATACGAACTAGTATTATAACAATTATATAAATAATTATTTATTACCTTTCAAGATCATTATCTTATTTTGATAACATGAAAGGAACCACTCTGATGCAGCTTTCAGCATCTGGTCCATGTTTATCAAACTGAGTAACTATAGCATGTGGTCTTAAACTGATGACATTGTTCATAGAAATGAAGCAATCATGCATGTACAGACACATAGAGGCTGTTCCTGAATAACTGATGGTCCTGAATAAACATATTATGTGCCGGATTTGTCCGTATTATTTTTGTATACATTATAATAATACACTGTACTTCTACAACTCAGTTAAAATCATGACGGTCAAGTACTAGATTCTGAAATGCTATTCCCGTTCTTGTGAGCTGTATTGTTTTTACAATGAATTTAACTGTTATTAATGCTGATTCCGGCATCACGCACAGTTCTTTACTGCAGTACTCTCACACAGTGATTGCATGATAGCTATACACTGTGATTGTAAATAATAATACCATGTAGTTTCAGTTTCAAAGTGATCATGTGTTTTAATAAGAACTCTGCAACGTTGTCATCACTATCACTGTTTATGCATACTAAATGTCGTACTAGTGTAACAGCAAAACTAAAGATTTATTACTTTGTCATTATCTTATTTTGATAACATGAAATAAACCACTCTGAGAGAGCTTTCAGCATTTGGTCCATGTTTACCAAACTTGCTGACAGCATGTGGTCCTAAAATGATGACATTAATCATAGAAATGAACCATGCAGTTGTGCATGTACAGATACATACAGACAATGCTCTAAGATTGAAAGATAAATTGGAACTATTATTTGTTAAAAAGCTGCGTTCAGATGAAGCAGTGACCATTAGCTATCAATCATAGCAATGGGTAGAGAAGACATGCATTATAATTATAACTGATAATTGGACCTATATAGTCCCAATGTGTAATAGATCCAACTATATTATTGAAATCTGCAAGTCATGTATTAGCATGAACAAAGAAAGAAGACAAGAAGAATACCGAACAGTGATTTGGGCTCAATCGTCGATCACTCATGATTAACGAATCAATGTACACAAGCATGCTTGGTGCTTGGTAGTGCATGGCTGCATGTATTCCAACCTGTGCAGTTATGTTGATTCAATGAATTGTCAATAATTATGATAGCATATAATTGTGCTTCCTTGTGTATTGCTAGCTTATCACATTAGAACCGACAGTTTTCCGTGTTATTGCATCCACTAGCATAACAATTTTCATACATTTGCACTCAATAATAACTGTATATCTACACATTATAATGTAAATTGAATACGATACCAAGTCAGCTAACTTTCACTGATAAAATAGTTAGCAATGTACACAATAATATTATTGCATAATCGGAACACTTTATTCTTACAGCATTGCTGTTCTGATTAGGTAGCTTTCAGTAGAACATCCCTTTCTGCGGCCAATTCCCTCTCATATTCTTCAGCTTGTGCTAGCTGTCTCTCGTATATCTCCTCCACTAGTAGTCTCTCATTCACCACCTCATCTCGCTGACGATAACAATACCATTTAGACACACACACATAGAGCATTAGTGAGAGGAATATCAGGAAGGCCTTCACCTCATGGAACACCTCCCATGTGATGGAGTCGGATATAAGTGTTTCTGGTATTTCTACCACCAGGTAAGTAACAGCCAGAGCAGCATACCACAGACCAATGAGGAGTCCCTTCAGTCTGAGAGGAGCCTGAGCACAGATGAACTCAAGGGTTGTCATAAAGACTAGCATGAGAGATAGCCCTTGCAGTATGCTAGGTATAATGATTAGCAGATAAGGAAGATTGTATAATTCACAAATGTCAGGCTCGGTGTTCATGCTAGTAGCAAGTGCTGAAAGATTATAACAGGTACCATTCAAAATTATTTTTGATGCTTGCAAATAGCATTTGTCCATTGGTACAGGTTCGATATCATATAAGCATGCTTTACCACTGGTCATAGTAGCATGGATAGTTATGTTGACGAGCTCTTTAATGAAGCAGCACAGTAAACCCAGTCCCATTCTCTTGAGCATGTTTGGTAGATACTTGCTGTAGTATCGAACAAACACAAACCGATAGACAGGAATACCAACAATGATTGTTAATGATGTGAAGGTATTGGTATCTATTGTGAATATGACTTCACTTGAAGGGCACTGGTGTCTGAATAACTGATCCAGTAGAGAGTAGCCTTGTCCTGACAAATGAAACCCAAACAAGGACACTAGAAGAAGAACAATGCGTAGGAATGTCTTGGTGTCCTCCACCTCCTCATTTGTGAATGGCCCTCCATACTTGTTCTTGCCTAGGTCTATACGGCGTGGAATATCCTCCTCCCAGTAGGTGAAGGCACTGCGTCTCTCAGGGCACTTGTGCTTCCAAGAATACTTCATTACATTGTACATCAGTTTGAGGGGATGCTGACCTGCCTCAGTAACAACCAAGTGTTTCTTGGCCCACAACAGAAGTAAGATACTGATACTAGCCGCCACAAACTGCAGGAATTCCAGTAGGTACAATGTGATACAAGTCACAAAAGTCTCATAAGCATGATAGTATCGATGTGGGCCTGCTTCATTGTTCAGAGCATAAGTTGCATCAAATTTACATTGACTAAAGCTAAAGAAAATACTCTTGTAAATATAGACAATGATGGGTTGCCCCCAGACACTGCTCCAGTAGAACCAGTGAATGAAAGTGCTGAACTGCTCTGATGGAGCCTCCAGCATCTGATCCATACCAAACTGAATAGCTGTGGACTCAAACATTCCTAGACCAAGGAGATCCACTATAGCAAAAGGAGCAGTCATGTACAAGAACCTGCGAAGTTCAAACTTAAAGAATAATGAAATGAAAGCAACAGATGGAAGAGTACAGAAGAGTAGTATGCCAAATGAAGCAACAATAAACCTGTATCGGGTGATATGAACATCAGCAAGCCATCCAAGCAGTGGATAGAGAAGATAAGCTACAGCCTTACAACCAAGATAGGTTAACAAAGCATCATTAGCCAGAGTATGATAGAGTCCAGTATCGAATCCAATCAGAGTGAAGTGAACAAAGGCACAGCACAAGATGACTACGTACAGTGACTTGGGCTCCATTGTGGGTGCTCTGTGAATACTGCCTGGGGGGTTATGAAAGCAATCTTATGTACACTGCTTCAGAGATTATTATAAAAATTACGATGAAAATAAACTTGAACTGACTAATTGTAAACAGTGTCTGTACATGTAGATACATCTACTATCGATAGTTTTGCTCATACAACAGCACAAGACATGTATAGTTGCACTCGGTTTCCTCATCTTCATAGCTTAAAGGAATCTCAACAACATTCATCACATGTTCTTTAATTTTGTACACTTTTTTAACTTCGTACAATTTTTACAAACAATTAATATTTTGTTATGATAAATACATTACCCCACATCTTGAGTTGAGACTATAGTCACATGCAGCGTTGTATATGCGACTTGCCGCATTGGGGAGTAAGACAAATAAACAAAACCTCATTTTCCCAGAAAAGGTTTAGGGAGCCAATAGGTCATACACCGTACAGCATTGAGTCACATGTACATCTATCTATACACAACAATAGTATAGTTTAGAGAATTTCTTGTAAAAACAGTTTTTCTGAAAACTTCATCACTACTTTTAGTACAAATTATTTTAGTTGCACTGTTAGTAATGGCTGTTTTTCTTGTACAGTACAGACTTGACGCTCTTTAATACTCTCATATTCTTCAGCTTGTGCTAGCTGTCTCTCGTATATCTCCTCCACTAGTAGTCTCTCATTCACCACCTCATCTCGCTGACGATAACAATACCATTTAGACACACACAGATAGAGCATCAGTGAGAGGAATATCAGGAAGGCCTTCACCTCATGGAACACCTCCCATGTGATGGGGTCGGATATAAGTGTTTCTGGTATTTCTACCACCAGGTAGGTAACAGCCAGAGCAGCATACCACAGACCAATGAGGAGTCCCTTCAGTCTGAGAGGAGCCTGAGCACAGATGAACTCAAGAGCAGACATGAATACGAACAAGAGCGACAATCCTTGCAGTACACTAGGAATGATGACCAGGAGGAATGGAACATTGTTCATTTCACAGATTTCATTGTTGCTGTTTGTCAGTGCAGAAAAATTAAAATAAGTGTTATTTAATGAATATTTCAGATGCTTGAAGAAAGCATACATTCATTGGAACATCATCAATATCGTGTGAGCATTCTTGGCCGCCAGTCATAGTAGCATGGATAGTAATAATGATGAGCTCTTTAATGAAGCAGCACAGTAAGCCCAGTCCCATTCTCTTGAGCATGTTTGGTAGATACTTGCTGTAGTATCGAACAAACACAAACCGATAGACAGGAATGCCAACAATGATTGTTAATGATGTGAAGGTATTGGTATCTATTGTGAATATGAGTTCACTTGAAGGGCACTGGTGTCTGAATAACTGATCCAGTAGAGAGTAGCCTTGTCCTGACAAATGAAACCCAAGCAAGGACACTAGAAGAAGAACAATGCGAAAGAATGTCTTAGTGTCCTCCACCTCCTCATTGGTGAATGGCCCTCCATAATTGTTCTTGCCTAGGTCTATACGGCGTGGAATATCCTCCTCCCAGTAGGTGAAGGCCAAGTTCAAGTCCAAGTGGAGCCCAAGTCCCAGTACGTACAGTGACTTAAGCTCCATTGCGAATAGTGAAAGTCATACTATACACTGAGTGTGATGTATATAGTACTGGAAGTCAACACTATTCTAAACAATGGCATGTATGTATATGTTATAGTTGAGTGAATAGTAACAAACTATGACGTGTTCCCATGTATAGCTTCCTTCTGCTGTGAGTGTGCTGTCATACTGTAACAACATCTGACTGTTGTTTTAACTCAATTTCCCTGAGGATATAAATTTTGCATGTATTCATACATGTAGAGGATTCTTAATGTGTTAGTATTTGCAATTCTACGTAAACTCAGTTCAAAAACCAGATTTTGAATATTCTCCCGTTTAATTTGCATTTCATGAACGGTATATTTATGCCTCGGTGGGCGGAGCCACGAGGCATACAGTAGTTCGTCGGTTTGTCATTCGTTCATTCATTCATTCATTCATTCTGTCCGCAGGCATAACTCCGCGTCGGCTGAAAACTAAGCGCTGATACTTGCAATACATGTTCAATTCGGTGTTGCCTCGGAACTGAATTGATAGACTTTTGGTTTCAAAGCTTCGTTACCTTGAATAGCATTGCTGGACTCGCTCAGCATTGTGGGACTTCGCTGAAGATAAAGCTGTCTACTATAGTCTTCTTCACAGCTTGTAAGACAATTCTTTACTCAAGGTAGTACAGTGAGTGCTGAGAAATCAATCGTGCTATCGCTAACTAAGCAGCTCCAGCAAGCTAGCAACCAGCGCTCACGTGCTGTGTTGATTATAGCAACGCCCAACTGAATTCCATGTGGTTAGCACTGCTAGGCTTCTGATTGCATAGCCGGGTTGCAACCCACTAGCTTATTCTGCAAACAGTGCTGTACTGCAGCTTGTTACAGCGCTCTTCAGCTTTAATTTCATCATACAGGAATTGCATTGCATAACTATTATACTGCATTGTGATTGCTGATAGACTTTTGGTTTCAAGCTTCGTTACCTTGAATCGGGGTGCTGGCACTAGCATGAGCCAGGGTGCAATACTTCAAATTGTCTGCAGTTGTCTTCGTAGAATAACTGCAGGTAGCATAATGAAATCGGACGCTCGATCCGATGGACGCCAATTAGGCATTGCAAGCTATACATAATTAATAGCAAGCGAGATAGCAAGTCGATTCAGTTCCTGCGCCGCGCCCGGCCTAGCCTATTAAGGAGGACACGCCTCTCACTAAGCACGTGGATGCAACTTTATGTTCCTTCATACTTGATCGTGTTCGCTTGTTGATGTTCTAAGTTCCTACTCCACGCATGGCGCCTCGTGTAAAGCCAAGACGTGGGAAAGTGCACGTTGTTATCATTCAGGCTGCCCTATTAATATGGATTGTAAGGGTGCAGCAAAAGCTATTAGGTCTCGGACCGTCTATTTCAGTTACTGTCAGCCCGTCTTCGGATAGTCAAGTTGCTCATCTGGGGATCCATCGTGTCTGCCATCGCTGTCCTCTGTCTTCTTTCCGGCGTGTCTCTACGTCTACACGCCGTAGGAATGTATTAATACAGTTACTCGTACTTCTCGCTGGTGACGTTGAGAGAAATCCCGGACCGACGGACAACTCTCTTACTAATCTTTCTGGTCCAGCTGACAATACTCCTGCTCCGGCAATCAATATCCAAGTTCCATCTGACAACACTCCAGCTGACAATAGTCGTAGGATGGTAGACAGTTCCCCTGACAATTCATCTTCATCTGGTAAGCATTTAAATGCACAAAGCAGTGTAAGTACAAGACATGATGCTTCACTGTAGGCACTCTCCCGTTACACAAAATCTGTCCTGAGTGCCAACACCTTCTGCACTGCAAGAAGTCTATTTGTGACAAGTGTGGCCATGTGTTCAGCAGCAGAAAGAAGTTACGTAAGGCTCATGAAAGAGAAAGGAAGGCAAGAAAGAGAGCTTGTGAGAGTGATGGTGAAGCTTCAGTACGCAAATTCAGCGACAGAAACCACAAACGCCGTTGTAAAGAAAATGAGAGTGCTAGTGAAGCTGAAGAGCGCAGACTTCGTAATAGCCTATCCCATGCTAAGAAAAAATGTAATGAGAGTGCTAGTGAAGCTGATGACCGTAGACTTCGCAATAGCCTATCCCAAGCTAAAAAAAGATGTAATGAGAGTGCTAGTGAAGCTGAAGAGCGCAGACTTCGTAATAGCCTATCCCATGCTAAGAAAAAATGTAATGAGAGTGCTAGTGAAACTGAAGAGCGCAGACTTCGTAATAGCCTATCCCATGCTAAGAAAAAATGTAATGAGACTGCTAGTGAAGCTGAAGAGCGCAGACTTCGTAATAGCCTATCCCATGCTAAGAAAAAATGTAATGAGAGTGCTAGTGAAGCTGAAGAGCGCAGACTTCGTGATAGCCTATCCCATGCTAAGAAAAAATGTAATGAGAGTGCTAGTGAAGCTGATGACCGTAGACTTCGCAATAGCCTATCCCAAGCTAAAAAAAGATGTAATGAGAGTGCTAGTGAAGCTGAAGAGCGCAGAGCAAAGAGTCGTTGTATAGCCAAAACTAGAGCTGAGTCAAAGTCTATTAAATTAGTGATTCAGGAATTTCTAGATAAAGTGAAAGTTGGTCCAGATTGTGTATGTACATGTTGTCATAGGATGATGTATAGGCATTCAGTACATGGTTTCAATCCTGACAAGTACACTAAGGCCAGCCCAGAGCTGTTGGGGGAATTGTGTGAGCATATTTATGTTACTAGTGAAGGTAAACAGTGGGTGTGTAAGACATGTGATGGGGCTTTGTCTAGAGGTAACCTGCCAGTACAAGCTAAAGCTAATGGGATGCAACTAGACAGTGAGCCTGCTGAGCTGTCATGTTTGAATGCACTAGAGCAAAGGTTGATATCATTGCGTGTACCCTTCATGAAGATGGTAGCACTGCCTAGTGGTAAACAGAGGTGTATACATGGTCCTGCTGTCAATGTACCATCCAAGATAGACCGTGTGTGTACAATGTTACCAAGATTGCCTTCTGAGTGTGAGCTAGTGCCATTGAAACTAAAGCGTAAACTATCGTACAAAGGTCACTATTTGTATGACTACGTGTCCCCTCAGAAACTGATCAATGCATTGAAGTGGCTTAAAATGAATAACACATTGTATGCTGATGTAGACATTGCTGATGATTGGGTAGAGAGTGCTATAGCTGATGATGAAGAGCTTGTTATGAGCATGATAGAGCAGCCAGAGAGTGATGATACTGATGCACATTCTGACCCGCCCAATGGTATTGCCTTAGGTTCAAGTGATCCAGTATCTCATTATACTGATGTGTTGAAAGTGTTTGCTAGAAAGGAAGGGTTTGAAATACATGATGTGCCTAGTGATGGTAACTGTTTGTTCAATGCATGTGTATACCAGCTTCAGTATCTAGGTCGTGATGTTGTTGATGCTAACAGTCTGAGACAAGCTGTGTGCCAGTATTTGTCACGTTTTGGTGATTTCTATAGTGACTTTGTGCATCAGTCAGTATCTAGCGGTGATGGGTATAATGCTGACAATGAACCACCTGATGAGGAAGATGCTTACATTGAGTCCATTACAGACCCTGTAGTACAGCAAGAGCTGCGCTATCAGAAGTATGTTAAAAGATTAAGTGAAGGTGCCTGGGGTGATAGTATTGCTATAGCAGCCATGTGTAACATGTTTGATGTGAACATTGTTGTGTTCTGTGCTAATGAGGATGGTACCAATATTGCTGTGAATACTCCTATTGGTGATGTATGTGAGCAGTCACTGAGGCTGGGTTTGATAATGCAATATCACTTTGTTGGTCTTGATGGCATTCTAGACAATACTGTTGCTAACGATACCCTCCCAGTATCCAATGATAATGAATGTGATGAGATTGATGATGAGACTATAGCAGCTGGTGATCAGCACAGACTAGAGATTACTGGCAGTACTCATGCTAGTATGATGTCACTAGAGAACCCTGAGCAGATAGTGAGCATTGCCCCTGCTGAAGGACAGAAACCATTGTTTATCATGTCAGATCCCAACTTTGAGCTCATGTGTAATCCTGATAAGTTTTGCTATGGTGAAGGTGGTTTTGGTAGTAAGCGAGAGAGAAAGATTACCTACAGGAAGTATTTCAATGCACGTCTACAAGATATTGATGGTAGATTTGCTAGAGATTTGGATTACTTATTTGTTGCTCAGTATATTGTTGAATGTAAGCAAGTACTTGATGATGGTAATAACTTTGCATGGAGACAGAAGCCTACTCAGCAGATTACAGCTTCTCAAGTGAAAGATAAATCATTTATGAGTGACAATGTACGTACTGACAAAGCTTACAGGTTTTTGAAGAATGTTAGAGGTTCCCCACCATATTATCAGCGCACATTTTATGACTTGTTAGCAATGATAAGGCAGCTTGGTACTCCCACATGGTTTTTTACTCTGTCTGCAGCTGATATGAAGTGGCCTGATATGATACAGATCATTGCTAGACAGTATGGTGTTAGTTATAGTGATGAAGATGTAGCAGCATTGTCATTTGATGAGAAGAGTAACTGGTTAAGACGTAATCCTGTGACAGCAGCTAGACACTTTCAATACAGGTTGAATAGTTTCTTCCGAGATGTACTAAAGTCTAAAGCCAAGCCTTTGGGTGAGATTGTTGATTATGCTATAAGAGTTGAGTTTCAGTCTAGAGGGTCACCACATGCTCATTGTGTGCTGTGGGTGAAAGATGCTCCAAAGTATGGTGTGGATAGTGATGAATATGTGTGTGCATTCATTGATCAGTATGTGTCATGTGCTATTCCGCCTAATGACTGTAAATTGAAAGAGCTTTTGTTGATGGTCCAGCAACATAGACATTCCTCATATTGCAAGAGAAACAAGCGCTGCAGGTTCAATTTCCCCCATCCTCCTAGCCCCAGTACAGTCATTGCTAGACCATGTAGTGATGGTGAAATGTATGACAAGGCTCAGAGTGTGTTGAGTAAAGTACGGCAAGTGCTGCCAGATTGTGACCCTAATGCCACTATTGATGATGTACTGACCAGAGCTAGTGTTGATAGAGATGAGTATATTGAAGCACTACAGGTCACTAAGGGTGGTAATGTTGTGTTGTTGAAGCGTGAACCTAATGAGCAGAATATTAATAACTACAATCCCTCTGTTATGCTAGCATGGCAAGCCAACATGGATATACAGTATGTATTAGATGCCTATGCCTGTGTGATGTATGTGGCTTCATACATAATGAAGACTGAGAAATCAATGGGTGTGTTGCTAAAGCAGGTAGCAGCTGAAGTGAGAACAGATGAGCTTAGAACACAGCTGAGAAAGATTGGTTCAGCATTTCTAGACCACAGAGAAGTTAGTGCCCAGGAAGCTGTGTATAGGTTGCTGTCATTGCCTATGAGACAATTGAGTAGAGCTGTAGTGTTTGTTGATACTAATGTTAAGAAGGATAGAATTGCTGTTCTTAAGGGACGTGATGCAATAGATCAGCTGGATGGGGATGATAGTGATGTGTTTCAGAAGAGTTTAGTAGACAGATACAGGCATAGACCAGACCAACTCCAGACAATGTGTTTAGCTGAATTTGCTGCCTCATATTCCACATGTTACAATAAGAAAAATGAGGAAGTGTATAATGATGAATTACCAGACACTGATAGTGAGGGTAGTACTAAAAAGATTACACTAACTGGTGGTTATGGTCAGATGAATGAACGAAGACAGCAAGCTGTGATTAGGTTCAGAAAGTACAATAAAGATAGTGATGTTAGCAATTGGTATAGAGCAAAGCTGATGTTGTATTATCCATGGTGTGATGAGGAGAAAGATCTGCTGGGTGGTTGTGCTAGTTATGCTGAGCATTATGAGCAGGTTAGAGCTGTTGTGATAGAGAATGAGAACAAGTACACTAATGAGGATATAGAGAATGTTAATGTTGATGATGATAATAGACCTGAGCATGCCTGGTGTCAGATAGCCCCTAGCACTGAAGCTAGTAATGCACAAGCAGCAGAGCAAGGTGTTGAGACACTGACTGAACTGGCTGAACAAGATTTGATAGACAATGCTAGCCTAGTGCAAGGTAGTACTACAGGTTCAGGTGGTTTGAGTGTTAGATATGAAGGTGCTGCTAATCCTGCTGTAATACCACCTGATGAGTATAGAGAGCTAATGAGAGGTCTGAATAGTAAGCAAAGAGCAATGATCACGTACCATAGGCACTGGTGTAAGCAAACAGTATTAGCTATGAAGAAGGGTGAACACATCAAGCCATATAGAGTGTTCTTGAGTGGTCCTGGTGGTGTGGGCAAGTCTCATGTGATTAGGTTGATACAGTCTGATACTATTAGGTTGATCAAGCAGTCTGGATCAGTAGAGCCTGATGATGTACTGGTATTGCTAACAGCTCCCACTGGTGTAGCAGCTTTTAATGTGAATGGTATGACACTACACTCAGCATTTCTATTGGGCAAAAGCAGATATGGTGGTTTTCAGCCTCTTAGCAGTGAGAAGGTGAACACATTGCGTAGTAAGCTATCCAAGCTAGTGTTGTTGATTATTGATGAAGTGAGTATGGTTGGTGCTGACATGTTACTAGAGGTACACAAGAGATTACAACAGATTAAAGGAGTGCCTAATGATGTAATGTTTGGTGGAGTGAGTGTGCTTGCTGTTGGTGACCTGTATCAGTTACCACCTGTAGCTCAGCCCATGTTGTTTAGTACTGTTAGAGATAGCTATGCTCAGTTTTACAAGTCTGGTTCAATATGGCAAGATGAGTTTGAAATCTTAGAGCTAGATGAGATTATGAGGCAAAGAGGTGATAGTACATTTGCTGAGTTGTTGTGTAGAGTGAGGACTGCTAGTTATACCAATGATGATATTGCTGTACTAGAGTCTAGAGTGGTATCCCCTGATAGCCCTGACTATCCTAGTGAAGCATTGCATGTGTACAAGCTGAATGCTGATGTAGATGAGCATAACAATCACATGTTGAGGAGAATACCCAGTACAGTCAGGAGGTATGCTGTGAAAGCTAGTGATGCTGTGACAGGTCAGACTAAGCATATTGATCTAGCCTCATTGTCTTCTAAAAGAACAGAGACTGGTGGTTTACATAGTATATTGCATATTGCTGTTGGTGCCAGGGTGATGCTGACCACTAATGTGGATGTGTCAGATGGATTAGTGAATGGTGCAAGAGGAGAGGTGGTCCATATTGTCACCAATGATAACAATGATGTAACCACTGTGCTTGTGAAGTTTGATTGTGTGAAAGTTGGTCAGACAGCTCATCAAGCCAGTAGGTTTCGTGCAATGTATCCTAATGCTGTACCTGTGAGCAGAGTTGAGGTTTCATTTCTAGCTAGAGGCAAGCGTGGTGCTGAGATTACACGATTACAGTTTCCTCTGACACTATCATGGGCTACTACTATTCATAAAGTACAGGGATTGACACTAGATGCTATTGTTGTTAATATGAAGGGTACTAGGTTCAATGCTGGTCAGATATATGTAGCACTGAGTAGAGTGAAGTCATTGAGTAGTTTACATATTGTTAATTTCAATGCTAAAGCCATCAGGAAGAGTGATCTGGTTGATGATGAGATGACCAGACTACGTGATAGATTGTTACAAACTATACCGCCATTACAGTGCCTACCATGTGCTAGTCATGTTACCATAGCATTGTTGAATGTTAGATCAATTGTTGCTAAGCTACCAGACATACAAGCAGATACTGAGCTAATGAGTGCTAATGTGTTGTGTTTCTGTGAGACCTGGTTATCCCCAACACAGCCATCACCTGTTGTTAGTACTGATCATGATGTTGTGTTGAGGTGTGATAGATCAATGAATGACCACAAGGGTGGAGCTATGATATGTGTGCCTTATACTATGGAGCCTAGTAGTACTGTAACATTTGTACAGACTAGTGTTGAAAGCATTGTCACCTGCTTGTGTGTTGCTGGCAAGAGATTACAAGTGGCTCTAGTATACAGGTCACCCAATGTATCAATGAGACAGCTTGTTCAGTTTATGACTAGTTTGCTTCAACATGTCAGTGTATCTGGTATACCAACTGTTTTTCTTGGAGATTTCAATGATGATGTGCTGTGTGGTCATGATTCCCAACTACAAGCATTGATGTTATCTCATGGTTATGTACAACTAGTGATTGAGCCTACAACTGACAGAGCAACCTTGATAGATCATGTGTACTTCAGTAACAGCCAAGCACTAGTGCATGTACGTGATGTGTATTACAGTGATCATGATGCCATATATTGCAGTATTCCATTTCACTGTTTTTAAGTGATATGTGTCAGCATTGAAATGAGCTTTAAGTATCTAGTAAGTTGAACCTATGCAGCCTCATGAATAATGTGATATGGATGTGGAAAGTGTATTGAATGAAGCACAAAGAATGATTCATATTGAATGAAGCTATCCCAGCTACCATGTTGGGCACACTGTGAACACTGACCAAGCTCGAGAACTGAGCCTTGAGCATCGAATATATACCGAGTGAGCTTATTGAGAACTGAGCCTTGAGCATCGAATACTGAGTGAGCTTGTTGAGAACTAAGCCTTGAGCATCGAATACTGAGTGAGCTTGTTGAGAACTGAGCTTTAAGCATCGAATACTGAGTGAGCTTGTTGAGAACTGAGCTTTGAGCATCGGACACTGAGTGAGCTTGTTGAGAACTGAGCTTTGAGCTTCGAATACTGAGTGAGTTTGTTGAGAACTGAGCCTTGAGCATCGAATACTGAGTGAGCTTGTTGAGAACTGAGCATTGTGCTTATCCATGTATCAACTCAGAATTGATACCAGTAATACCAGAGCAATTCAATACCAGTGATACCAGAACAATGCAATACCAGTGATACCAGAGCAATGCAATACCAATTGAAAGTATTCATGATCAACTCTGAGCATAATGGCACAAGAAACATTGAGCATGGTGGCACACTATTCTTAAGCATAATGGCAAAGAAAGATTATTTGAGCATAATGGCACAGAAAGCATCGTTATAGACATTAATTTTGGTGACACTATAAGCATAATGGCACAGGAAGTATTATTATTGAGCATAATGGCACAGGAAGTATTATTATATTGAGCATAATGGCACAGGAAGTATTATTATTGAGCATAATGGCACAGGAAGTATTATTATTGAGCATAATGGAACAGGAAGTATTATTATTGAGCATAATGGCAAAGGAAGTATTATTATTGAGCATAATGGCACAGAAGCATTCCTTCCAAAGCTTGGGATTGGTCAAGAATTAATTATGAGGCCCTGTTCAAGAAGTTGTGCACGTTGTTGTGACACCATTGCCGGTACGTTACAATGTGTAGGATCATGTAGGCCTCAGGCCTCATGTGGTCCCAGCCATGCAGCAGCCTGCTTCGAGAACTAAGCCCAAAATCATACAAGTCTTTGTTGTCCTTGAGAGACTGGCCTTTTCATGCCTGATTCTCTTGAGCCACAACCAGCCGCCGCTGTGCACATGTGCCGTCTAGGCAGACTATTGGTCATGTCTGGTTGGTCATGTTAATGCATTTGGTGTGTGGGTTGTGAGGCCTGTTCCACTCTGTTGTAGTGACAGAGAGGCTATACCTCTTGGTTGTTTCTCTAACTCCCAAGAGATGAAGACACATTGAAAATATTCAGCATAATGAGCCACGAAGCAACATGTGGTTTAGTCTGAAGTGCAACTATTGAACTCCAAATGTGAGCTGACCCATATGTAAGCAGTTGGCACTGACCAAGCAGGTATGGATAGTGAAAATGCAAGGTGATGATCACTGAGACTGACGATCTATGATCTCTTGACAGAACGTACTATTACTCAAAGTTGTAAGTTCACATTCATGTGGTTATCCCCAGCACAGCTATCACCTGTTGTTAGTACTGATCATGATGTTGTGTTGAGGTGTGATAGCCCTGAAGCCTTACTATGATAATAAATACAAAATAACATTTGGGAGTTAGCTGCTCCCTTCTTTCATGTGCTCCTGGTTCTACCAGTGGAACCCCAGTAATTATACTCAATATTTGTCTTTTAATTACAATAATTTATTCTTTTTTTTCAGATTACAAACTGATGCAGCCCTAATACCCTACTTCATATGCTCCTTGTCATCCCATTTGAACTGACAACACCTTTAATCCTCTATCTTGAAGCTCCTATTTTTACACAAAATTAAAAGTATTTCCTATTTAATGTCTTAAGATGAACAGCTTTTCAAGTTAAAGTTGGATGACTCCTATGATTAACTTGCTAGCATTATTCTCTACTCCTTACATCTCACTAGTATATAATTATGTAAATAATCCTTGCCATTATTGAATACCATGTCAGATTTAATGTCTCTCACATGAGGTGCAAAATTAAGCATGTTAACTTTAATTTCTGAACTTCGTAAAGATTTTATAAGTTGTCAGCCACTAACATAGTGTTCAACTAGCAACAGCAGACTTTCATTACTGCTTGTGTATTTCAGTTCAGCGTATTTAGTCAGACAGGCATGTATACATAACATTCCACCGAGGCATAAGCACCTTTGGTGCCTAGTTTGTAACTGGTCTCAGCTCCATACCATTCTTTACTGCAATAGTACTAGTTTCATAATAATACTCACTAATCATCTGAGCGATTGTACAGTAGTTGCGCATTAGCAATAGTAACTGTAAACCATTAATATCAACTCCACTACAATAGATTGAAAATGATTTTCTGTAATAAAACACTCTAACTTTTATCACTATCATTGTTTTTGTGACATACGTAATAGTTATACGTTCTAGTATTAATAACAATTATATAAATAATAATTATTTATCACCTTTTCAAGATCAGTATCTTATTTTGATAACATGAAAGATACCAGACTGATCATGTGGAGCTTTCAGCATTTGGTCCATGTTTACAAAACTTGCTGACAGCATGACGTGTTCCTAAAAATGATGACATTGATCTAATTAATTTACGTTAAAAAGTTGCGTACAGATGAAGCAGTGACCATTAGCTATTAATCATAGCGATGAGTAGAGAAGACATGCATGTTATATAGCTGATAATTGGACCTATAGTCTCAGTGTGTAATAGATCCAACTATAATAAAGCACCAAAGGTGCAGATGCCTCGGTGCAGTAGCATGTATGCTAGCATGCAATTAGCAGATGCATATGACAGCACGTATGCATGAATGCAGTAGATCCATGGAAGCATCAAAACAGTATCGTAGAAGCATGCAATGCAAGCTACAGTAGAAGTGACCAGCAGATCTATGGAACATACAGGCAAGCAGTAGATCATAGCAACAGTGCTATGGAAGCACAGGCTAGTGGCAGCTATCCAGCAGCAGATCATAGTGACAGTGCTGTGGAAGCACAGGCTTGTGGCAGCTATCCAGTAGCAACAGATCTTAGCAACAGTGCTATGGAAGTGCAGGCTAGTGACAGCTTATCCAGCAGCAGGCAGCAGTTCATAGCAACAGTGCTATCGAAGCGCAGGCTAGCTAGTGGTAGCTATATATCCAGCAGCAGCACCAGATCATAGCAACAGTACTAGTACTATATGGAAGCGCAGGCTAGAGGCAGCTATTCAGCAGCAGCAGATCATAGCAACAGTGCTATGGAAGCACAGGCTAGTAGCAGCTATCCAGCAGCAGCAGCAGCAGCAGCAGCAGCAGCAGCAGCAGCAGCAGCAGCAGATCATAGCAACAGTTCTATGGAAGCGCAGGCTAGTGGCAGCTGTCCAGCAGCTGTACAAGCTGTTGTACATCTGCCACTAGCAAATCACGCCATAACTTCAAAACAAAGGCTTTAATAGCAAATCTGTCAAATTTGATTTTCATAAACTATCGAGATCTACCTGTATTGCAAGTTTCAGCGCTTAGTAGCAAGCGGTTGCTGAGATACGCATTGCGGACACACAAACACACAAACGAACAGACTACTGTATGCCTCGTGGCTCCGCCCACGCCTCGGCATAATAATTCTTATTGAACTCTACATGTACAAGTCATGTATTAGCATGAACAAGGAAAGAAGAAAAGATAATACTAAACAGTGATTTGGGCTCAATCGTCGATCGAATAACAAATCAATGTACACAAGCATGCTTGGTGCTTGGTAGTGGCTGCATGTATTCCAACCTGTGCAGTTATGTTGACTCAATGAATTGTCAAAATGATAGCATGCTTCCTTGTGTATTGCTAGCTTATCACATTAGAACCGACAGTTTTCCGTGTCATTGCATCCACTAGCATAACAATTTTCATACTTTTGCACTCAAAAATAACTGTGTATCTACACATTATAATGTAAATTGAATACGCTACCAAGTCAGCTAACTTTCACTGATAAAATAGTTAGCAATGTACACAATAATATTATTGCATAATCGGAACACTTTATTCTTACAGCAATGTAGTTCTGATTAGGTAGCTTTCAGTAGAACATCCCTTTCTGCGGCCAATTCCCTCTCATATTCTTCAGCTTGTGCTAGCTGTCTCTCGTATATCTCCTCCACTAGTAGTCTCTCATTCACCACCTCATCTCGCTGACGATAGCAATACCATTTAGACACACACAGATAGAGCATCAGTGAGAGGAATATCAGGAAGGCCTTCACCTCATGGAACACCTCCCATGTGATGGAGTCGGATATAAGTGTTTCTGGTATTTCTACCACCAGGTAGGTAACGGCCAGAGCAGCATACCACAGACCAATGAGGAGTCCCTTCAGTCTGAGAGGAGCCTGAGCACAGATGAACTCGAGTGCCGTCATGAAGACTAGCATGAGAGATAGACCTTGCAGTATGCTAGGTATAATGATTAATAGATAAGGAAGATCGTATAATTCACAAATGTCAGGCTTGGTGTTCATGCTAGTAGCAAGTGCTGAAAGATTATAACAGGTACCATTCAAAATTATTTCTGATGCTTGCAAATAGCATTTGTCCATTGGTACATGCTCGATATCATATAAGCATGCTTTACCACTGGTCATAGTAGCATGGATAGTTATATTGATGAGCTCTTTAATGAAGCAGCACAGTAAGCCAAGTCCCATTCTCTTGAGCATGTTTGGTAGATACTTGCTGTAGTATCGAACTAACACAAACCGATAGACAGGAATACCAACAATGATTGTTAATGATGTGAAGGTATTGGTATCTATTGTGAATATGACTTCACTTGAAGGGCACTGGTGTCTGAATAACTGATCCAGTAGAGAGTAGCCTTGTCCTGACAAATGAAACCCAAACAAGGACACTAGAAGAAGAACAATGCGTAGGAATGTCTTGGTGTCCTCTACCTCCTCATTGGTGAATGGCCCTCCATACTTGTTCTTGCCTAGGTCTATACGGCGTGGAATATCCTCCTCCCAGTAGGTGAAGGCACTGCGTCTCTCAGGGCACTTGTGCTTCCAAGAATACTTCATTACATTGTACATCAGTTTGAGGGGATGCTGACCTGCCTCAGTAACAACCAAGTGTTTCTTGGCCCACAATAGAAGTAAAATACTGATACTAGCCCCCACAAACTGCAGGACTGCCAGTAGGTACAATGTGATACAAGTCACAAAAGTCTCATAAGCTTGATAGTATCGATGTGGGCCTGCTTCATTGTTCAGAGCATAAGTTGCATCAAATTTACATTGACTAAAGCTAAAGATAATACTCTTGTAAATATAGACAATGATGGGTTGCCCCCAGACACTGCTCCAGTAGAACCAGTGAATGAAAGTGCTGAACTGCTCTGATGGAGCCTCCAGCATCTGATCCATACCAAACTGAATAGCTGTGGACTCAAACATTCCTAGACCAAGGAGATCCACTATAGCAAAAGGAGCCAGCATGTACAATAAAAAGCGATATTCAAACTTAAAGAATAATGAAATGAAAGCAACAGATGGAAGAGTACAGAAGAGTAGTATGCCAAATGAAGCAACAATAAACCTGTATCGGGTGATATGAACATCAGCAAGCCATCCAAGCAGTGGATAGAGAAGATAAGCTACAGCCTTACAACCAAGAGAGGTTAACAAAGCATCATTAGCCAGAGTATGATAGAGTCCAGTATCGAATCCCATCAGAGTGAAGTGAACAAAGGCACAGCACAAGATGACTACGTACAGTGACTTGGGCTCCATTGTGGGTGCTCTGTGAATACTGCCTGGGGGGTTATGAAACCAAGGTTATGTACACTGCTCCGGAGACTATTGTATGATGAAAATAAACTTGAACTGACTAATTGTAAACAGTGTCTGTAGATGCATCTATAATCGATAGTTTTGCGCATACAACAGCACAAGACATGTATAGTTGCACTCGGTTTCCTCATCTTCATAGCTTAAAGGAATCTCAACAACATTCATCACATGTTCTTTAATTTTTGTACACTTTTTTTAACTTCGTACAATTTTTACAAACAATTAATATTTTGTTATGATAAATACATTACACCACATCTTGAGTTGAGCCTATAGTCACATGCAGCGTTGTATATGCGACTTGCCGCATTGGGGAGTAAGACAAATAAACAACACTCCATTTTCACAGGGTGTTAAGGAGCCGATAGGTCATACACCGTACAGCATTGAGTCACATGTACATCTATACACAACAATAGTATAGTTTAGAGAATTTCTTGTAAAAACAGTTTTTCTGAAAACTTCATCACTACTTTTAGTACAAATTATTTTAGTTTCACTGTTAGTTTTTCTTGTACAGTATACAGACTTGACGCTCTTTAATACTCTCATACTCTTCAGCTTGTGCTAGCTGTCTCTCGTATATCTCCTCCACTAGTAGTCTCTCATTCACCACCTCATCTCGCTGACGATAACAATACCATTTAGACACACACAAGTATCTACCAAACATGTGAGGAATATCAGGAAGGCTTTCAGTGAGAGGAGATATACGGAAGGCTTTCAGAGGAATATCAGGAAGGCTTTCAGTGAGAGGAATATCAGGAAGGCTTTCACCTCATGGAACACCTTCAATGTGATGGGGTCGGATATAAGTGTTTCTGGTATTTCTACCACCAGGTAAGTAACAGCAAGAGCAGCATACCACAGACCAATGAGGAGTCACTTCAGTCAGAGAGGAGCCTGAGCACAGATGAACTCAAGAGCAGACATGAATACCAACAAGAGCGACAATCCTTGCAGTACACTAGGAATAATGACCAGGAGGAATGGAACATTGTTCAATTCACAGATTTCATTTTTGCTGATTGTCAGTGCAGAAAAATTAAAACAAGTGTTATTAATGAATATTTTTGATGCTTGAAGAAAGCATACATTCATAGGAACATCATCAATATCGTGTGAGCATTCTTGGCCGCCAGTCATAGTAGCATGGATAGTGATAATGATGAGCTCTTTAATGAAGCAGCACAGTAAACCCAGTCCCATTCTCTTGAGCATGTTTGGTAGATACTTGCTGTAGTATCGAACAAACACAAACCGATAGACAGGAATGCCAACAATGATTGTTAATGATGTGAAGGTATTGGTATCTATTGTGAATATGAGTTCACTTGAAGGGCACTGGTGTCTGAATAACTGATCCAGTAGAGAGTAGCCTTGTCCTGACAAATGAAACCCAAGCAAGGACACTAGAAGAAGAACAATGCGAAAGAATGTCTTAGTGTCCTCCACCTCCTCATTGGTGAATGGCCCTCCATAATTGTTCTTGCCTAGGTCTATACGGCGTGGAATATCCTCCTCCCAGTAGGTGAAGGCCAAGTTCAAGTCCAAGTGGAGCCCAAGTCCCAGTACGTACAGTGACTTGGGCTCCATTGCGAATAGTGAAAGTCATACTATACACTGAGTGTGATGTATATAGTACTGGAAGTCAACACTATTCTAAACAATGGCATGTATGTATATGTTATAGTTGAGTGAATAGTAACAAACTATGACGTGTTCCCATGTATAGCTTCCTTCTGCTGTGAGTGTGCTGTCATACTGTAACAACATCTGACTGTTGTTTTAACTCAATTTCCCTGAGGATATAAATTTTGCATGTATTCATACATGTAGAGGATTCTTAATGTGTTAGTATTTGCAATTCTACGTAAACTCAGTTCAAAAACCAGATTTTGAATATTCTCCCGTTTAATTTGCATTTCATGAACGGTATATTTTGTAACTGGTCTCAGCTCCATACCATTCTTTACTGCAATAGTACTAGTTTCATAATAATACTAACAGATCATCTGAGCGATTGTACAGTAGTTGCGCATTAGCAATAGTAACTGTAAACCATTTATCAACTCCACTACAGTAGATTGAAAATGATTTTCTGTAATAAAACACTCTAACTTTTATCACTATCATTGTTTTTGTGACATACGTACTAGTTAAACGTACTAGTATTAATAACAATTATATAAATAATAATTATTTATCACCTTTTCAAGATCAGTATCTTATTTTGATAACATGAAAGATACCAGACTGATGGAGCTTTCAGCATTTGGTCCATGTTTACAAAACTTGCTGACAGCATGTGTTCCTAAAAATGATGACATTGATCATAGAAATGAACCATGCAGCCACGCACGTATAGAGACATAGACAATGCTCTACTTTTAAAGATTGAAAGATAAATTGGAAGTATAAAAAATTAATTGATGTTAAAAAGTTGCGTACAGATGAAGCAGTGACCATTAGCTATCAATCATAGCGATGAGTAGAGAAGACATGCATGTTATATAGCTGATAATTGGACCTATAGTCTCAGTGTGTAATAGATCCAACTATAACAATTCTTATTGAACTCTACATGTACAAGTCATGTATTAGCATGAACAAGGAAAGAAGACAAGATAATACTAAACAGTGATTTGGGCTCAATTGTCGATCGAATAACAAATCAATGTACACAAGCATGGTTGGTGCATGGTAGTGGCTGCATGTATTCCAACCAGAGCAGTTATGTTGACTCAATGAATTGTCAATATGATAGCATGCTTCCTTGTGTATTGCTAGCTTATCATTATTAGAACCGACAGTTTTCCGTGTTATTGCATCCACTAGCATAAAAATTTTCATACTTTTGCACTCAACAATATCTGTGTATCTACACATTATAATGTAAATTGAATACGCTACCAACTTCACTTGATAAAATAGTTAACAATGTACACAATAATTATTATTAGCACAATCGGAACACTTTATTGTTACAGCATTGCCGTTCTGATATTATACTTTACAGTGTTCTGATTAGGTCGCTTTCAGTAGAACATCCCTTTCTGCGGCCAATTCCCTCTCATATTCTTCAGCTTGTGCTAGCTGTCTCTCGTATATCTCCTCCACTAGAAGTCTCTCATTCACCACCTCATCTCGCTGACGATAACAATACCATTTAGACACACACAGATAGAGCATCAGTGAGAGGAATATCAGGAAGGCCTTCACCTCATGGAACACCTCCCATGTGATGGGGTCGGATATAAGTGTTTCTGGTATTTCTACCACCAGGTAGGTAATAGCCAGAGCAGCATACCACAGACCAATGAGGAGTCCCTTCAATCTGAGAGGAGCTTGAGCACAGATGAACTCAAGGGTAGTCATGAAGACAAACAATAAGGAGAACCCGTGTAGTACACAAGGTATATTGACAAGAAGAAAAGGAAGATTGTTCACTTTGCAGATGTCGTGGTTGCCATTAGTCAATGCAGAAAAATTGAAACAAGTGTCATTAATGATTATTTTTGATGCTTGAAGATAGCATCTGTCTATGGGTACTGGTTCAATATCATGTAAGCATACTTGCCCGCCAGTCATAGTAGCATGGATAGTAATAATGATGAGCTCTTTAATGAAGCAGCACAGTAAGCCCAGTCCCATTCTCTTGAGCATGTTTGGTAGATACTTGCTGTAGTATCGAACAAACACAAACCGATAGACAGGAATACCAACAATGATTGTTAATACAGTAATGGTGTTCGGATCAATTATGAATATGAGTTCACTTGAAGGGCACTGATGTCTGAATAACTGATCCAGTAGAGAGTAGCCTTGTCCTGACAAATGAAACCCAAACAAGGACACTA
Organism: Haliclona indistincta; assembly: GCA_964017065.1. Lineage (NCBI taxonomy): Eukaryota > Metazoa > Porifera > Demospongiae > Haplosclerida > Chalinidae > Haliclona > Haliclona indistincta. Next base: position 895,515 of record OZ024790.1, on the reverse strand, counting down.
GAAGAAGAACAATGCGTAGGAATGTCTTGGTGTCCTCCACCTCCTCATTGGTGAATGGCCCTCCATACTTGTTCTTCCCCAAGTCGATACGGCGTGGAATATCCTGCTCCCAGTACCTGTAGGTGAAGGCACTGCGTCTCTCAGGGCACTTGTGCTTCCAAGAATACCTCAGTACATTGTACATCAGCTTGAGTGGATGCTGACAAGCTACAGTAATATCCAAGTGCTTCTTAGCCAACAAAGCGAGTAAAACACTGATACCTGCTCCCATAAACTGCAGAACTGCCAGCATACAAAAAATAATGAAAGTTATGAAGTTCTCATAAATGTGATGCATGCTTTCATAAGTATACTGGTGTGTGCTTTCGTCCACTTGGAATTTGCACTGGCTAAAGTAAAATAAAACTCCTTTGTAAATATAGACAATGACAGGATGTCCCCAAACACTGCTCCAGTAGTACCAGTGAATGAAAGTACTGAACTGCTCTGATGGAGCCTCCAGCATCTGATCCATACCAAACTGAATAGCTGTGGACTCAAACATTCCTAGACCAATGAGATTTATGATAGCAAATGGAGCAGTCATGTACAAATACAGAGACTGGTTTAATTTCCAAAAGATCAAAATCAAGGCTACCATTGGAAATGCACCAAAGAGGAGTGCTAGGAATGAAGCAATGATAAACTTGTATCGAGTCAAGTAGACATCAGCTAGCCAGCCAAGCACAGGGTAGAGAAGATAGGCTAGACCTTTGCTAACTAGAAAAGTCAAGACTCCATCACTTGCTAGTGTATGGTAGATCCCAGTATCAAATCCTATCAGAGTGAAGTGAACAAAAACACAGCACAAGATGACTACGTACAGTGACTTGGGCTCCATTGCCAATAGTGAAAGTCATACTATACACTGAGTGTGATGTATACAGTACTGAATGTCAACACTATTCTAAACAAAGGCATGTATGTACGTATATGTTATAGTTGAGTGAATAATAACAAACTATGATGTGTTCCCATGATGTACGTAGCTTCCTTCTGCTGTCATACTGTAACGACATCAGACTGTTAATTGTTTTAACTCAATTTCTCTGTGGATATAAATTTTTGGATGTATTCATACATGTAGAGGATGCATAATTATTCTTAATGTGTTATTATGTGTAATTGTACGTATTGTTCAGTTCAAAAACCAGATTTTGAAAATTCTTCCATTTACCATTCTTTACTGCAACAGTGCTAGTTTCATAATAATACTAACAGATCATCTGAGCGATTGTACAGTAGTTACGCATTAGCAATAGTAACTGTGAACCATTTATCAACTCGACTACAATAGATTCAAAATGATTTTCTGTAATAAAACACTGTAACTTTTATCACTATCATTGTTTTTGTGACATACGTACTAGTTAAACGTACTAGTATAATAAGAACTATAAAATATTTATTACCTTTTCAAGATCATTATCTTATTTTGATAACATGAAAGGAACCACTCTGATGGAGCTTTCAACATCTGGTCCATGTTTACCAAACTGACTAACTATAGCATGTGGTCCTAAACTGATGACAATGATCATAGAAATGAACCAGTCATGCATATACAGACACATAGTAGAGGCTGTTCCTGAATAACTGATGTTCCTGAATAAACATATACGAGCCGGATTTGTCCGTATTATTTTTGTATAGATTATAATAATACACTGTACTTCTACAACTCAGTTAAAATCATGACGGTCAAGTACTAGATTCCACAGTTCTTTGCTGCAGTACTCTCACACAGTGATCGCATGATAGCCATGCATTGTGAGTGTAATTAATAATACCATTTAGTTTCAGTTTCAAACTGATTATGTGTTTAAATATTAAAAACTCTGCAATGTCGTCACTATCACTGTTTTTGCATACACTGTCAAAATGTTGTATTAGTGTAACAACAAAACTAAAGATTTATTACTTCGTCATTATCTTATTTTGATAACAAATGAAATAAACCACTCTGAGAGAGCTTTCAGCATCTGGTCCATGTTTACAAAACTTGCTGACAGCATGATGTGGTCCTAAAATTGATGATATTGATCATAGAAATGAACCATGCAGCCATGCATGTACAGAGACATAGACAATGCTCTAGTTTTAAAAGATCGAAAGATAAATTGGAACTATAAAAAAATTAATTATTTTATGTTAAAAAGTTGCGTACAGATGAAGCAATAGCTATGAATAATAGCGATGAGTAGAGAAGACATGCATGTTATTATAGCTGATAATTCGACCTATAGTCACAGTTCCAAGTTCCAGCTATAATATTGAAATCTACAAGTCATGTATTGACATGAACAAAGAAAGAAGACAAGATTAATACTATACAGCGACTTGGGCTCAATCGTTGATCACTCATGAATAACAAATCAATGTACACAAGCATGGTTGGTGCTTGGTAGTGACTGCATGTATTCCAACCAGTGCAGTTATGTTAATTCAATGAATTGTCAATAATTATGATAGCATGCTTCCTTGTGTATTGCTAGCTTATCACACTAGAACCGACAGTTTTCCGTGTTATTGCATCCACTAGCATAACAATTTTCATGCATTTGCACTCAATAATAACTGTGTGTCTACACATTATAATGTAAATTGAATACGCTACCAAGTCAGCTAATTTTCACTTGATAAAATAGTTAGCAATGTACACAATAATTATTAGCATAATCGGAACACTTTATTCTTACAGCATTGCTGTTCTGATTAGGTAGCTTTCAGTAGAACATCCCTTTCTGCGGCCAACTCCCTCTCATATTCTTCAGCTTGTGCTAGCTGTCTCTCGTATATCTCCTCCACTAGTAGTCTCTCATTCACCACCTCATCTCGCTGACGATAACAATACCATTTAGACACACACACATAGAGCATCAGTGAGAGGAATATCAGGAAGGCCTTCACCTCATGGAACACCTCCCATGTGATGGAGTCGGATATAAGTGTTTCTGGTATTTCTACCACCAGGTAAGTAACAGCCAGAGCAGCATACCACAGACCAATGAGGAGTCCCTTCAGTCTGAGAGGAGCCTGAGCACAGATGAACTCAAGGGTTGTCATAAAGACTAGCATGAGAGAAAGCCCTTGCAGTATGCTAGGAATAATGATTAGTAGATAAGGAAGATTGTATAATTCACAAATGTCAGGCTTGGTGTTCATGCTAGTAGCAAGTGCTGAAAGATTATAACAGGTACCATTCAAAAATATTTGTGATGCTTGCAAATAGCATTTGTCCATTGGTACATGCTCGATATCATATAAGCACGCTTTACCACCAGTCATAGTAGCATGGATAGTTATGTTGATGAGCTCTTTAATGAAGCAGCACAGTAAACCCAGTCCCATTCTCTTGAGCATGTTTGGTAGATACTTGCTGTAGTATCGAACAAACACAAACCGATAGACAGGAATACCAACAATGATTGTTAATGATGTGCAGGTATTGGTATCTATTGTGAATATGAGTTCACTTGAAGGGCACTGATGTCTGAATAACTGATTCAGTAGAGTACTCTCTACTGGATCAGTTATTCAGACATCAGTGCCCTTCAAATGCCTTGTCCTGAATGCCTTGTCCTGACAAATGAAACCCAAACAAGGACACTAGAAGAAGAATAATGCGAAAGAATGTCTTAGTATCCTCCACCTCCTCATTGGTGAATGGCCCTCCATACTTGTTCTTGCCTAGGTCAATACGGCGTGGAATATCCTCCTCCCAGTAGGTGAAGGCACTGCGTCTCTCAGGGCACTTGTGCTTCCCAGAATACTTCATTACATTGTACATTAGCTTGAGTGGATGCTGACCTGCCTCAGTAACAACCAAGTGTTTCTTGGCCCACAATAGAAGTAAGATACTGATACAAGCCCCCAAAAACTGCAAGACTGCCAGTAGGTACAATGTGTTGGATGTTAAAAAAGTCTCATAAGCATGATAGTACCGATTTGGTTCTGGTTCATTGTTCAGAGCATGGGTTCCATCAAACCTACACTGACTAAAACAATAGATAATTCCTTTGTAAATAAAGTTAGTGAATATTTGTCCCCATGCACTGCTCCAGTAGAACCAGTGAATGAAAGTACTGAAGTGATTTGATGTAGCCTCCAGCATCTGATCCATACCAAACTGAATAGCTGTGGACTCAAACATTCCTAGACCAATGAGATCGAGTGCAGCAAAAGGAGCTCCCAGGTACACATACAGAAGGTCTTCGAACTTCCAAAACAAGTAAGTGAAAACCACGAGTGGAAGTGTACAAAAGAGGAGTATAACGAATGAAGCAATGATAAACTTGTATCTTGTCAAGTAGACATCAGCTAGCCAGCCAAGCACTGGGTACAGTAGATAGGCTAGACCTTTGCTAACTAGAAAGTCAAGACCCCATCAATCGCTAGTGTATGGTAGATCTCAGTATCAAATCCTATCAGAGTGAAGTGAACAAAAACACAGAACAAGATGACTACGTACAGTGACTTGGGCTCCATTGCCAATAGTGAAAGTCATACTATACACTGATGAGATTGATGAATATAGTACTGAATGTCAACACTATTCTAAACAATGTCATGTGTGTATATGTTATAGTTGATCATGAGTGAATAACAACAAACTATGACGTGTTCCAATGTAGCTTCCTTCTGTTATCATACTATAACAACATCAGACTGTTGTTTTAACTCAATTTCTCTGTGGATATAAATTTTTATGTATTCAGGATTCTTATTGTGTTAGTATTTGCAATTGTACGTATACTCAGTTCAAAAACCAGATTTGAAAATTCTCCCATTTATTTTGCATTTCATGAACGGTATGTTTTGTAACTGGTCTCTGCTCCATACCATTCATTACTGCAACAGTATTAGTTTCATAATAATACTCACTGATCATCTGAGCGATTGTACAGTAGTTGTGCATTAGCAATAGTAACTGTAACCATTTATCAACTCGACTACAATAGATTCAAAATGACTTTCTGTAATAAAACACTTTAACTTTTATCACTATCATTGTTTTTGTGACATACGTACTAGTTAAACGTACTAGTATAATAAGAACTATAAAATATTTATTTTCAAGATCATTATCTTATTTTGATAACATGAAAGGAACCACTCTGATGGAGCTTTCAACATCTGGTCCATGTTTACCAAACTGACTAACTATAGCATGTGGTCCTAAACTGATGACATTGATCATAGAAATGAACCAGTCATGCATGTACAGATACATAGAGGCTGTTCCTGAATAACTGATGTTCCTGAATAAACATATACGAGCCGGATTTGTCCGTATCACTTTTGTATAGATTATATTAATACACTGTACTTCTACAACTCAGTTAAAATCATGACGGTCAAGTACTAGATTCTGAAATGCTATTCCCGTTCTTGTGAGCTGTATTGTTTTGCAGATTCCGGCACCACACCGGCCGGTTCTTTACTGCAGTACTCTCACACAGTGATTGCATGATAGCTATACACAACAGTAAATAATAAGGTCCAGTATTTTTAGTTTCAAAGTGATTATGTGTTTAAATATTAAAAACTCTGCAACGTCGTCACTATCACTGTTTGTGCATACAAAATGTCTTACTAGTGTAACAACAAATTACAGATTTATTACTTGTCGTTATCTTATTTTGATAACAAATGAAATAAACCACTCTGAGAGAGCTTTCAGCATTTGGTCCATGTTTACAAAACTTGCTGACAGCATGTGGTCCTAAAAATGATGACATTGATCATAGAAATGAACCATGCAGCCATGCATGTACAGAGACATAGACAATGCTCTACTTTTGAAAGATCGAAAGATAAATTGGAACTATAAAAAATTAATTAATTTATGTTAAAAAGTGAAGCAGTGACCATTAGCTATTAATCATAGCGATGAGTAGAAAAGACATGCATGTTATATAGCTGATAATTGGACCTATACTCTCAGTGTGTAATAGATCCAACTATTGAAATCTACAAGTCATGTATTAGCATGAACAAGGAAAGAAGACAAGATAAATACTAAACAGTGATTTGGGCTCAATCGTTGATCACTCATGATTAACAAATCAATGTACACAAGCAAGCTTGGAGTTTGGTAGTGGCTGCATGTATTCCAACCAGTGCAGTTATGTTGATTCAATGAATTGTCAAAATGATAGCATGCTTCCTTGTGTATTGCTAGCTTATCATATTAGAACCGACAGTTTTCCGTGTTATTGCATCCACTAGCATAACAATTATTTTCATAATAATAAATTTATTTTGCACTCAATAATAACTGTATATCTACACATTATAATGTAAATTGAATACGCTACCAAGTCAGCTAACTTTCACTTGATAAAATAGTTAGCAATGTACACAATAATTATTGCACAATCGGAACACTTTATTCTTACAGCATTGCTGTTCTGATTAGGTAGCTTTCAGTAGAACATCCCTTTCTGCGGCCAATTCCCTCACATATTCTTCAGCTTGTGCTAGCTGTCTCTCGTATATCTCCTCCACTAGTAGTCTCTCATTCACCACCTCATCTCGCTGACGATAGCAATACGACTTAGACACACACACATAGAGCATCAGTGAGAGGAATATCAGGAAGGCCTTCACCTCATGGAACACCTCCCATGTGATGGAGTCGGATATAAGTGTTTCTGGTATTTCTACCACCAGGTAAGTAACAGCCAGAGCAGCATACCACAGACCAATGAGGAGTCCCTTCAGTCTGAGAGGAGCCTGAGCACAGATGAACTCAAGGGTTGTCATAAAGACTAGCATGAGAGAAAGCCCTTGCAGTATGCTAGGTATAATGATTAGTAGATAAGGAAGATTGTATAATTCACAAATGTCAGGCTTGGTGTTCATGCTAGTAGCAAGTGCTGAAAGATTATAACAGGTACCATTCAAAAATATTTGTGATGCTTGCAAATAGCATTTGTCCATTGGTACAGGTTCGATATCATATAAGCACGCTTTACCACCAGTCATAGTAGCATGGATAGTTATGTTGATGAGCTCTTTAATGAAGCAGCACAGTAAACCCAGTCCCATTCTCTTGAGCATGTTTGGTAGATACTTGCTGTAGTATCGAACAAACACAAACCGATAGACAGGAATACCAACAATGATTGTTAATGATGTGCAGGTATTGGTATCTATTGTGAATATGAGTTCACTTGAAGGGCACTGATGTCTGAATAACTGATCCAGTAGAGAGTAGCCTTGTCCTGACAAATGAAACCCAAACAAGGACACTAGAAGAAGAACAATGCGTAGGAATGTCTTGGTGTCCTCCACCTCCTCATTTGTGAATGGCCCTCCATACTTGTTCTTGCCTAGGTCTATACGGCGTGGAATATCCTCCTCCCAGTAGGTGAAGGCACTGCGTCTCTCAGGGCACTTGTGCTTCCAAGAATACTTCATTACATTGTACATCAGTTTGAGGGGATGCTGACCTGCCTCAGTAACAACCAAGTGTTTCTTGGCCCACAACAGAAGTAAGATACTGATACTAGCCGCCACAAACTGCAGGAATTCCAGTAGGTACAATGTGATACAAGTCACAAAAGTCTCATAAGCATGATAGTATCGATGTGGGCCTGCTTCATTGTTCAGAGCATAAGTTGCATCAAATTTACATTGACTAAAGCTAAAGAAAATACTCTTGTAAATATAGACAATGATGGGTTGCCCCCAGACACTGCTCCAGTAGAACCAGTGAATGAAAGTGCTGAACTGCTCTGATGGAGCCTCCAGCATCTGATCCATACCAAACTGAATAGCTGTGGACTCAAACATTCCTAGACCAAGGAGATCCACTATAGCAAAAGGAGCAGTCATGTACAAGAACCTGCGAAGTTCAAACTTAAAGAATAATGAAATGAAAGCAACAGATGGAAGAGTACAGAAGAGTAGTATACCAAATGAGGCAACAATAAACCTGTATCGGGTGATATGAACATCAGCAAGCCACCCAAGCAGTGGATAGAGAAGATAAGCTACAGCCTTACAACCAAGATAGGTCAACAAAGCATCATTAGCTAAAGTATGATAGAGTCCAGTATCGAATCCCATCAGAGTGAAGTGAACAAAGGCGCAACACAAGATGACTACGTACAGTGACTTGGGCTCCATTGTGGGTGCTCTGTGAATACTGCCTGGGTGGTTATGAAAGCAAGGTTATGTACACTGCTTCAGAGATTATTATAATTTTTATGATGAAAATAAACTTGAACTGACTAATTGTAAACAGTGTCTGTTGATGCATCTACTATCGATGGTTTTGAACAAACAACAGCACAAGACATGTACAGTTGCACTCGGTTTCCTCGTCTTCATAGCTTAAAAGAATCCCAACAACATTCATCACATGTTCTTCAATATTTGTGCACTACTTTTAACATCGTACAATTTTTTACAAACAATATTTTGTTATGATAGCTACATTACCCCACGTCTTGAGTTGAGACTATAGTCACATGCAGATTTGTATCTGCAACACGCCGCATTTGGGAGTAAGACAACTAAACAACACTTCATTTTCCCAGAAAAGGTTTAAGGAGCCAATAGGACTATACATCATACAGCATTAAGTCACATGTACATCTATCTATACACAACAATAGTATAGTGTAGGGAATTTCTCATAAAAACGATTTTTCTAAAAACTTCATCACTAATAAGTGCAAATTATTTTTGTTGCACTGTTAGTAACTGATGTTTTTCTTGTACAGTAGAGACTTGACGCTCTTTACTACTCTCATATTCTTCAGCTTGTGCTAGCTGTCTCTCGTATATCTCCTCCACTAGTAGTCTCTCATTCACCACCTCATCTCGCTGACGATAACAATACCATTTAGACACACACAGATAGAGCATCAGTGAGAGGAATATCAGGAAGGCCTTCACCTCATGGAACACCTCCCATGCATGTGATGGGGTAGGATATAAGTGTTTCTGGTATTTCTACCACCAGGTAAGTAACAGCAAGAGCAGCATACCACAGACCAATGAGGAGTCCCTTCAGTCTGAGAGGAGCCTGAGCACAGATGAACTCAAGAGCAGACATGAATACCAACAAGAGCGACAATCCTTGCAGTACACTAGGAATGATGACCAGGAGGAATGGAACATTGTTCAATTCACAGATTTCATTGTTGCTGATTGTCAGTGCAGAAAAATTAATACAAGTGTTATTAATGAATAATTTTGATGCTTGAAGAAAGCATACATTCATTGGAACATCATCAATATCGTGTAAGCATTCTTGGCCGCCAGTCATAGTAGCATGGATAGTAATAATGATGAGCTCTTTAATGAAGCAGCACAGTAAGCCCAGTCCCATTCTTTTTAGTGTTGTTTTAGTTAACTAAAACTAAAACTAAAACAGCCTATACTAGAGGGTTTTTTGATTTGGTATAGTAACTAAAACTAGAACTAAATTGTCACACTCAGCTCTTACTGAACTAATACTAAAACTATAAGTAAATTTTTACTGCAAACTAAACCATAACTAAAGGTTTTTAAAATAGTATTGTAGTTTTTTGGACACAAGTAATCCTAGTGTCACATTAAGTCTAGTTGTTCCAGCTTCATCTGCCCCAGTAGAGCGAGTTTTTTCTACAGCAGGAGAAGCTACCACAGGAAAGCGAAATCGACTAACAGATGCGAACTTAGAGCGTGAAGTGTTTCTCAGACAAAATAGAAAGTACTTGTGACTAATTGTACCAAAACAATAAACAAAACTATAACTAATATGTATCAATTTTGGTTACTAAAACTAAAACTACAATAACGTTGTTTTAGTATACTACACTAAAACTATAACTAAAACATATCGACAAGTGGTACTATAACTATAACTGAAACTAAATTAAATTATCTTGTAGAAATTACTAAAACTAATACTAAAATTAAAAACTGGGAACTAAAACAACACTAATTCTTTTGAGCATGTTTGGTAGATACTTGCTGTAGTATCGAACAAACACAAACCGATACACAGGAATACCAACAATGATGGTAAGTACAGTGATGGTGTTCGGATCTGCTGTGAAATATACAGGATATGAAGGGCACTGATGTCTGAATAACTGATCCAGTAGAGAGTAGCCTTGTCCTGACAAATGTAACCCAAACAAGGACACTAGAAGAAGAACAATGCGAAAGAATGTCTTAGTATCCTCCACCTCCTCATTGGTGAATGGCCCTCCATAGCTTGTTCTTGCCTAGGTCAATACGGCGTGGAATATCCTCCTCCCAGTAGGTGAAGGCACTGCGTCTCTCAGGGCACTTGTGCTTCCCAGAATACTTCATTACATTGTACATTAGCTTGAGTGGATGCTGACCTGCCTCAGTAACAACCAAGTGTTTCTTGGCCCACAATAGAAGTAAGATACTGATACAAGCCCCCACAAACTGCAAGACTGCCAGTAGGTACAATGTGTTGGATGTTAAAAAAAGTCTCATAAGCATGATAGTACCGATTTGGTTCTGCTTCATTGTTCAGAGCATGGGTTCCATCAAACCTACACTGACTAAAACAATAGATAATTCCTTTGTAAATAAAGTTAGGGAATATTTGTCCCCATACGCTGCTCCAGTAGAACCAGTGAATGAAAGTACTGAAGTGATTTGATGTAGCCTCCAGCATCTGATCCATACCAAACTGAATAGCTGTGGACTCAAACATTCCTAGACCAATGAGATCGAGTGCAGCAAAAGGAGCTCCCAGGTACACATACAGAAGGTCTTCGAACTTCCAAAACAAGTAAGTGAAAACCACGAGTGGAAGTGTACAAAAGAGGAGTATAACGAATGAAGCAATGACAAACTTGTATCTTGTCAAGTAGACATCAGCTAGCCAGCCAAGCACAGGGTACAGTAGATAGGCTAGACCTTTGCTAACTAGAAAGTCAAGACCCCATCAATCGCTAGTGTATGGTAGATCCCAGTATCAAATCCTATCAGAGTGAAGTGAACAAAAACACAGCACAAGATGACTACGTACAGTGACTTGGGCTCCATTGTGGATAGTGAAAGTCATACTATACACTGATGAGATTGATGAATATAGTACTGAATGTCAACACTATTCTAAACAATGGCATGTATGTATATGTTATAGTTGATCATGAGTGAATAACAACAAACTATGACGTGTTCCAATGTAGCTTCCTTCTGTTATCATACTATAACAACATCAGACTGTTGTTTTAACTCAATTTCTCCGTGGATATAAATTTTTATGTATTCAGGATTCTTATTGTGTTAGTATTTGCAATTGTACGTATACTCAGTTCAAAAACCAGATTTGAAAATTCTCCCATTTATTTTGCATTTCACACTGTAAAAACTAAAGTGGTCATATCACACCGAAGGTGTGAGAATTGCCTCACTTTTCCCACTTTCGGTGGGAAAAGTGAGGCAATTCTCACACCTTCGGTGTGATATGACCACTTTAGTTTTTACAGTGATGTGAACGGTATATTTTGTAACTGGTCTCTGCTCCATACCATTCTATACTGCAACAGTACTAGTTTCATAATAATACTCACTGATCATCTGAGCTATTGTACAGTAGTTGCGCAATAGCAATAGTAACAGTAAGCCATTTATCAACTCGACTACAATAGATTCAAAATGACTTTCTGTAATAAAACACTTTAACTTTTATCACTATCATTGTTTTTGTGACATACGTACTAGTTAAACGTACTAGTATACTAAGAACTATAAAATATTTATTACCTTTTCAAGATCATTATCTTATTTTGATAACATGAAAGGAACCACTCTGATGGAGCTTTCAACATCTGGTCCATGTTTACCAAACTGACTAACTATAGCATGTGGTCCTAAACAGATGACATTGATCATAGAAATGAAGCAGTCATGCATGTACAGATACATAGAGGCTGTTCCTGAATAACTGATGTTCCTGAATAAACATATATGTGCCGGATTTGTCCGTATTATTTTTGTATAGATTATAATAATACACTGTACTCTACAACTCAGTTAAAATCATGACGGTCAAGTACTAGATTCTGAAATGCTATTCCCGTTCTTGTGAGCTGTATTGTTTTGCAGATTCCGGCACCACGCACAGCCGGTTCTTTACTGCAGTACTCTCACACAGTGATTGCATGATAGCTGTACACTGTGAGTGTAAATAGTAGTTTCAGTTTCAAAGTGATTGTGTTTTAATAAGAACTCTGTAACATCGTCACTATCACTGTTTTTGCATACAAATGTCATACTAGTGTAACAACAAATTACAGATTTATTACTTTTTCATTATCTTATTTTGATAACAAAATGAAATAAACCGCTCTGAGGGAGCTTTCAGCATCTGGTCCATGTTTCAAAACTTGCTGACAGCATGTGGTCCTAAAAATGATGACATTGATCATAGAAATGAACCATGCAGCCATGTATTAAGCCGTGTTCGCACTGACAACCCGGGTCGAATCCGGGTTGAAATCAAACCCGACTTACCCGGGTTGAACTCGGTTAGCGCGCGTCCGCACTCGACCTGGATCGATGCGAGTCAGGTCCATGCAGCAGTCCATGGTAGCGTTTATAGCACTAGCACGAGAGCTTCTTGACAAAGTAAGTCTTTCTCTAGCGCTTGAGCTCTCAGGGAACGTCTCTAGTGCGCGTACACGTGGCGGTGCCAAGGCGAACCCGGTTTCAACCCAGTTCAACCCACATACGTATGTGGGTTGGCTTAACCCGGGTTCAATCCGGATTCGCCAAAACCGGATCTCTGCAGATCGAGTGCGGACGCGATCTTTCCGAGTTCAACCTGGGTTGAACCCGGGTTCGCGCGCCAGTGCGGACAGGCCTTTAAGGAGACACGGTAGTGTCTCCCTATGTAGGGTTGAACGAGAAAACAAGATGGCGGCTACATACAATGTATTAGCGTTCAAACGCTGATATTTTCGCCTGGTGATGAATTTTATACGTCCAAAGACACTTAAATCTGCTATCTGGCGTTGCCCCATCTTACAGTAGCAAGGAGATTGTTACTAAAGTGACGAACCTGGAAACGGTGAAAATCGAGTTTCGTCATCTTCGTTTTCTTCTTTCTTCTTTCTTTCTTCCACTTTTTTTTTTTTAGGCGGGTAGGAAATTTTTTTTTTTGGCGTCAAACGGGTGCCTACGCTTTTATGGTAGGACTTAAAGAGATTAATGATACAAAATAAAAGAAATGATGCAAAAAAAAAAAAAAAAAAAAAAAAAAAAAGGTATTGAAATTAGTCACTAACCCTACCCTCAGTAAGGGCAAGGTCAGCAGCAGTGTCTAGGCGATTGAATGAGAAGAGCGACCGTGATCCTCGAAGGCAAGTTATTGTAGAACGAAGAAGAGAGAAGGTGAGTTTACATCTAATGAGGCGGATGACTGAATTGTAAGACTGGCCAGATTTCTCAGCAATCATAGAGGATATTCTTTTGTACGCAACTGATGCTGCTGGGCCGATACCTCCAAGAGTGTTGAAGACCAGTGGAATGAAACTACCCTGTTCGACTTCGCGAATTCTCTGATCATAACGTCTCCTTTTCTCTTGCTCTTGCTTCTTGTAACATGTAGACAGCGGTTGGTTATTAGATGGAGCAAGGGGGTTAAATACCCTGACGTCAAAGAAAGTACGTTGTCGATCACGAGACCAAAAATTAGTGGCAGCAACATCCAAGCGTGCACCATCATCGCGATTAGCAGATTTTAGGGCCAGGTTTTCACCGGAGAGTGGCTGGAGAGAAGGTTCTACCTTCACGTCATAGCAAACTTCCTGTAACAAGGTAGCAGTAATGTTCCGCAACTCATTATGTCGCATGATGGTGTAGCCTCCATGAGCACAGCTGAGACAGTGATCAACCGTGAAAGATTTACCGCACACACAGTTGTTAGGTAACCCTGTTGGCTCCCATCCATATCTCAAGCAAGGGCATCCCTAAAGGAAGACTTGTGTAAATGAAAATTATGCTCTTGAATTGGGAGAACAGATAACCAGCTTGATGCCCCCTTTTCAGCTGCACATTCCATTTGTCTGCAAAGAGCAGGAGGAAGATTCTCTTTTACCACATTAGCACATTCTCTGGCAGTTCTGGAGTTATTTTTAGAAACCTCAGAGACCAGCTCTGATTGAGTTGAGAGAATACTTGCATACGATGTAGTAAGATGGTCAGTAAGAGAGGCGACTAGTGGAGCAGTGATCAAAGTTGAGGCTCGAAACTGAGATGCAGCTCTAGCACAAGGGTTGGAGATACTCAGTCCTCCGAAACGAAAGGGAAGAGAGAGGAGGTCCCTTATCGAATCGTTTGGGGGATCTCTTCCAGTAAGTGCAGGGATAAATTTTGTACGAATAGCATCCTCTAGAGGTTGAAAAAGGTCGTCAATTCCGGGACCTCCTCTTCCACTCGCCTACTAGCTCGCCTACTAGCCTACTACTAGCCTACTACTAGCCTACTACTAGCCTACTACTAGCCTACTACTAGCCTACTACTCGCCTACTAGCTCGCCTACTAGCACTCGCCTACTAGCGACCTCCTCTTCCACTCGCCTTCTTTCTTCCACTCGCCTACTAGCACCTTTACGCGAGCAGTGCCGAGACCAAAACACCCACGAACAGTCGTGAAATTCTCCTGGCATGTGCCTTTTGAACTTAGTTTTTAGCGAAACGGCGATATAAATTCCGCGATTTCTCGATCGTGATCCTAGTCAGGCGTAGCCTGACTTTTCGCATCTGTGGAATAGTCAGGGGACATTAGAACACTGTACCTGTACCAGAGGAATTTAATTACGCAACGTAGATGCAATTTTTGTGGGCGTGGCTAACCGCGATGGCGCTGGCTGCAGCTGTACGTTCGCAATCAGAAGCAAAGGCAGTGGCCTGCCTTTGCTGTTGAGTACTGACTCGCCACAATAGAGAGACTCGCCACAAGTGAGAGACTAGCCATAATCGCCAGATGCCATAGCTAGTACTAGCCTCGTGACCAGGCTCGTATTAGAGCCTGGTACATACTGCGTGCGCATGCGTCAAAATTTCTTGGAATGTCAAGAAACCGTATATTAATAGGATACTTCCGTGTTATTTGACGTCACGCCTATCTGTAATGGAGGACTCCATCGTCTTTTGCCAGTGTCGTACGCTCTTCAGACAGCAAATACAGATATCTAGTGTGGTTCCTAAGGTGTACCAGCTTGTGCGCGAGCTGTTTGTAAAACGGACGAACCTATTCGCTTGGTTGCATCAGGTATCATCCATTTAGTACGAGATGCTTGGTTTGTAGCTATCCAGACTCACACTATAGTCGCCAGGAGACTTGAAGCTAAGCGCTGTGTGTTGCTATGCTTGTATTCGTGGTTGTTTTAGCAAGATAAAGGCAACACATTGCTTTACTACTGATTTGTGTGTATAGATGACTTCGGTGTGAACTCTCACCTCATTAAACGCGAGGCAATCTTGGTAGGCGTGCCTAGGTCGAGCGTTTAAGTTACACCCCTTTGGGGTCAGTGCTGCCTTCTTTCGTGTGTTAAAGCAAGAAAACTATAAAATCAGGGGTCTGGGTTGCTTGAAGAGCGATTACTACTCCCAACCTTTAAATCTGAGGCCTGAAGAGCGGCGGCTACACCCAAAAGCCACGCCGTAGTACAGGCGTGGCTTTTGGGTGTACCAATCGCTCGTCAGGTCTCAGATTTGTAGTTTCGGAGTAGTAATCGCTCTTCAAGCAACTCAGGCCTCTGATTTTATAGTTTTCTAGCTTTAACACACGAAAGAAGGCAGCACTGACCCCAAAGGGGTGTAACTTAAACGCTCGACCTAGGCACGCCTACCAAGATTGCCTCGCGTTTAATGAGGTGAGAGTTCGCACCGAAGTCATCTATACACGTCATTATCAATAAAACAAAGAGCGGAAGTACGTAATAATGCAAATTTTAATGCTCAATTCACATTAATATACGACGCATGCGCACGCAGTATGAACCAGGCTCTAATACGAGCCTGGTCACGAGGCTAAGCTAGTACCTGAAACACGAGGTTACGCCCATATTACGTCATCACTACATTCTTCGTAACCGTTCTGCAATCTGATTGGCCTGCAACTATAGTTGCAGAGAGTACGGGTGGTGTATGCTAGTGTCCCCTGACTATTCCACAGAATGATGCGAAAAGTCGGCCACGCCTGACTATCGTGATCCATTGTCAGCTAAGTCTTAGACGCCATTAGTGATTGCGTAATACGCACGTGACCAAGCTGTGGTTAGCGCACGTGACCAAGCACAAGCTTGAGTATCGCCACGCCGTATAGATCACGATTATTTGTCTGGAGTCTTCGAAGAACGGTAAGCTAGCAAGCGCAGAATCACCATTCTGCCTTGCCAGATAATTATAATCGCCGTAAACAAGTGTGGGCGGGGCTCGTATGCACTGTATTCATGCATGCGTAGGCGAGCTGATATCTACAGCATAAGAGCTACAAGTTTAAAATTGTTAATAATAAAGAAAAGCCATCAACAACAGGAAAACCGAACCAATGGTGGAAACAAAGATGGCACAGTAATTGCATGATATTGAACTGTACTTCACTGAAAAAGAAAAAAGGACACAAACAAGAAAATAAAAAGATTTCTATCGAAATCAAAAGGATGTAGGGTTGTGAAATCTACCACTGGTCAACAATGTAAACTAACAAGGAACAAGCATGGAATTGTAACACGATTGACTTCAGTGCTAACAGACCATAGATCCCTACATCAGTGGCTGTACATAAGCTGTCACAAGCTGAATGCACGTCAGGTGTCAGTCAACAGCAACAAGCTAAGCTGAACTAGCTATAGTCAACTACAGCAGCCACTGCTGTAGGGATATCTATGGTCTGTTAGCAAGTCAATCGTGTTACCATTCCATGGTTGTTCCTTGTTAGTTTACATTGTTGACCAGTGGTAAATTTCACAACCCTACATCCTTTTGATTTCGATAGAAATCTTTTTATTTTCTTTGTACAGAGACACAGACAATGCTCTACTTTTAAAAGATCGAAAGATAAATTGGAACTATTATTTATGTTAAAAAGTTGCGTACAGATGAAGCAGTGACCATTAGCTATTAGGGAGGCACGTTAGTGACTCCCTATGTAGGGACGAACGAGAAAACAAGATGGCGGCTACATACAATGTATTAGCGTTCAAACGCTGATATTTGGCCTGGTGATGAATTTTAAACGTCTAAAGACACTTAGATCTGCTCTCTAGCATTGCTCCATCCTACAGTAGCAAGGATATATCGCTCGAAATTGTTATTAAAGTGACGAACCTGGAAACGGTGAAAATCGAGTTTCGTCATCTTTCTTTCTTTCTTCAGCGCGCCTAGCGCCTTTATGAGTGCAGTGCCGAGACCAAAACACCCACGAAAAGTCGTGAAATTCTCCTGGCAGGTGTCTTTCGAGCTTCGTTTTTAGCGAAACCGCGATATAAATTCCGCGACTTCTCGATCGTGATCCATTGTCAAAAACAAGAAAATAAAAAGATTTCTAACGAAATCAATAGGATGCAGGGTTGATGAAATTTGCTACTGGTCCACAATGTAAACCAACAAGGAACTACCATGGAATAGTAACACGATTGACTTGCTCTAGTAACATACCATAGATCCCTACATCAGTGGCTGCTGTGGCAGACTATAACTAATTCAGCTAGTTGCCGTTGACTGACACCGAAGTGCATTGAATTGAATTCAACTTGACTGTAACTGATCTTATGTACAGCCACTGATGTAGGGATCTATGGTCTGTTAGCAAGTCAATCGTGTTACTATTCCATGGTAGTTCCTTGTTGTTTACATTGTGGACCAGTAGCAAATTTCATCATCCCTACATCCTTTTGATTTCGTTAGAAATCTCTTTATTTTCTTGTTTGTGTCCTTTTTAAAGTTTCAAATTTTTGGTGCAGTTTGAATTTGGCAAGATCATGTATGTCTTTGCGTACACCATTGGTTTGGTTTGCTGTTGTCATAATTTCTTTATGTGACCTTTTTAACTTGTAGCTCAAAATTTATTATTCCAAATACTGAAACTAGCGAATGCATTCTGAAAAGCATTCGAGCCCCGCCCACTCTAGTTTACAAAATTCTGTGCGGCTGTGTGATACTATCTGGCAAGCAGCAGAACGGTGATACTACACGAACATACTCGGTGAGTTGTTCTTCGAACACTCCAGACGCCAATATGCGCTCTCCATTATGGCGATACTCTACTTCTAGAATTCGTGTGGTTGGTCACGTGCGTATTGCGTAATCACAATAATGGCGTCTAGCACTTATTTATTATTTATTATTATTATCAGACTTTACAGCAGCATAATAAACAGAAAGTAAATACAGGAAACGGATTAATTGAGGCAAATTAACTGCTGGAGGACACCTACAAATTCATGTAGAGCCAAAAACAAACAAAAACAAAAACACAGAAACATTATAAATCTACACTAATCTAAATATAAAAACCTGAAGAATGGCATGAATTACAGGGACAGACAAGGTGATAAGAGCATGTATCGTATGGATTGAAGTGTGAATCAAAAAAAGACCATAGAAATAAAACAACCTTACATTGAATAGTATAATAAGAATCAGATAAATTTACAACAGAACTAATTGCATTATAAATTAGAACAATACGATTAAAATTAAAATGTCTATAGGATGAAGTTCTAGTATAATTAATCGCAAGCTTCACCCCAGACGATCTTGTGCGGCCTGAGGTGAACTTAACATAGTCATAGATATTAAAATTGTCTTCATTATTGTTTTGCAGGCATTTGATTAAAAACATTATCTGATTATCTGACTTAGCTGACAATTGTTCGTGATCGTGAACTCGTCAAATTATATCAACGTTACGCTAAAAACTAAGTTCAAAAGGCACCTGCCAGAAGAATTTCACGACTGTTCGTGGGTGTTTTGGTCTCGGCACTGCTCGCGTAACAGCGCTAGGCGAGTTGAAGAAAGAAGAAGATGACGAAACACGATTTTCACCGTTTTCAGGTTCGTCACTTTATTGACCATTTCTAGCAATCTCCTTGCTGCTGTAAGATGAGGCAACGCCAGAAAGCAGGTCTAAGTGTCTTTGGAGGTCTAAAATTCATCACCAGGCGAAATATCAGCGTTTGAACGCTAATACATTGCATGTAGCCGCCATTTTGTTCTCTCGTTCATCCCTACATAGGGAGGCACTACCGTTCCTCCCTAACTAAGCGTTAGACGCCATTATTGTGATTGCGCAATACGCACGTGACCAAGCAGTGGTTAGCGCACGTGACCGAACACCAGCTTGAGTAAGGTAGAGTCACCTAATTCCGGTCACGCCCTAATTCCGGTCACTTTGAAAACAACGTCACGACGCTTTCTGAAAGAACGTTTTTAGCAGCAGTCACTTATCGTGCGTGTAGTTTCAATAGTTGACTACACAAGCAACAAATATTAAAGCTAGAGCTTACTTTCTTTTTGCAGGGAGAGCACTGATTCCTTGAGCGGTGAGCATTTGCGCTGTAGCAATTATCTTCAAAGCTTTCGGTTTTACTTCCGTGTTCTAAAACTATGTACTCTTGCCTCACTAACTTGACCAAAAACTAAAGGCTAACTAAGCTAGAGTTAAATGTATGCGCGGCATTCTGATAGCTCCAGTTGTAGCGACTTAACAGCAGTCTAAAAGTAGATGGGTGGATCTATGGTGGAGGCGAGGGTGGAGGCGATCGAATGCGTGGGTGAAAATTAACAATAGGAAAAGCAAAAAAGATTGGAGCTGGGAGTCCGACAATGCTTTCTTACGCAGAAGAGAAGGAAAGCGTCCTGACTTGCAAGTTCTACAAGAGCTGGGGTATGGGCTCACACGTGAAATAGATGCGTGCTGATATCGTTAGCAAGTTACAAGATGCTAAGCGACCATCGCCATTCCGTGAAGGCTTTCCTGGTCCAAAAGTCCTTATGAGTTAGTAAATGCATAGAAATAGCATTAATGAACGTTGCGAGTCAACTCTTCGTCTTTCTTCCGCCATTATTACACGGTGACCGGAATTAGGGCATGGATTTAATTTTACGTTAAACAACAATAATGTTTTTATTTTTTTTATTAACTTTTATTTGAGTTGAGATTTTACGCAAACCTTTAGCCTGCAGATAGAGCATACTTGGTAGTGCTGTCAAGCGTGGCTTATGGCGCTCGCTTCTGCTTGATGTTAATGCTACACTGAATGAAAGTCCAACCACCGGAAGAGTGACCGGAATTAGGTGACTCTACCTTATCGCCGCGCCGTATCAATCACAGAGAAGCCATAAATTATTTGTCTGGAGTCTTCGAAGAACGGTAAGCTCGTGTAGGATCACTATTCTGCGCTTGCCAGATTATTATAACCTGTCCTCCGTGTCTAAAAACAATTGTGGGCGGGGCTCGTATGCACTGCATGTATGCGTAGGCGAGCTGATATGACAATCAATTTTTTTCTGTAATAATTATAAAGTCAGCAACAGTAAAAGTAAACTAATGATGGAAACAAAGACGGCTCAGTACATGCATGATATTGAACTGCACTTCACTGAAAAAGAAAAAAGGACACAAACAAGAAAATTAAAAAGATTTCTATCGAAATCAAAAGGATGTAGTGATGAAGAAATCTACTACTGGTCCACAATGTAAACCAACAAGGAACAAGCATGGAATGGTAACACGATTGACTTGCAAACAGAACATAGATCCCTACATCAGTTGCTGTACATAAGATCAATGTTTTTGTCACAAGCTGAATTCAATTCAATGCACGTCATGTGTCAGTCAACAGCAACTAGCTGAACTGGCTATAGTCAGCCACAGTAGCCACTGATGTAGGGATCTATGGTCTGTTAGCAAGTCAATCGTGTTACCATTCCATGCTTGTTCCTTGCTGGTTTACATTGTGGACCAGTAGTAGATTTCTTCATCACTACATCCTTTTGATTTCGATAGAAATCTTTTTAATTTTCTTTTAATCATAGCGATGAGTAGAGAAGATATGTATGTTATAATAGCTGATAATTGGACCTATAGTCCCAGTGTGTAATAGATCCAACTATAATAATTCTTATTGAAATCTACAAGTCATGTATTAGCATGAACAAGGAAAGAAGACAAAATAAATACTAAACAGTGATTTGGGCTCAATCGTCGATTACTCATGATTAACAAATCAATGTACACAACCAGGCTTGGTGCTTGGTAGTGGCTGCATGTATTCCAACCTGTGCAGTTATGTTGATTCAATGAATTGTCAAAATGATAGCATGCTTCCTTGTGTATTGCTAGCTTATCACATTAGAACCGACAGTTTTCCGTGTTATTGCATCCACTAGCATAACAATTTTCATACTTTTGCACTCAACAATAACTGTGTATCTACATGTACACATTATTTAAATCGAATACGATACCAAGTCAGGTAACTTTAATAGTTAGCAATGTACACAATAATTATTGCATAATCGGAAAACTTTATTCTTACAGCATTGCTGTTCTGATATTATACTATACAGTGTTCTGATTAGGTAGCTTTCAGTAGACCATCCCTTTCAGCGGCCAATTCCCTCTCATATTCTTCAGCTTGTGCTAGCTGTCTCTCGTATATCTCCTCCACTAGTAGTCTCTCATTCACCACCTCATCTCGCTGACGATAACAATACCATTTAGACACACACAGATAGAGCATCAGTGAGAGGAATATCAGGAAGGCCTTCACCTCATGGAACACCTCCCATGTGATGGGGTCGGATATAAGTGTTTCTGGTATTTCTACCACCAGGTAGGTAACAGCCAGGGCAGCATACCACAGACCAATGAGGAGTCCCTTCAGTCTGAGAGGAGCCTGAGCACAGATGAACTCAACAGCAGTCATGAAGACTAGCATGAGAGATAGTCCTTGCAGTATGCTAGGTATAATGATTAGTAGATATGGAAGATTGTATAATTCACAAATGTCAGGCTTGGAGTTCATGCTAGTAGCAAGTGCTGAAAGATTATAACAGGTACCATTCAAAATTATTTCTGATGCTTGCAAATAGCATTTGTCCATTGGTACATGCTCGATATCATATAAGCACGCTTTACCACTGGTCATAGTAGCATGGATAGTTATGTTGATGAGCTCTTTAATGAAGCAGCACAGTAAGCCCAGCCCCATTCTCTTGAGCATGTTTGGTAGATACTTGCTGTAGTATCGAACAAACACAAACCGATACACAGGAATACCAACAATGATTGTTAATGATGTGAAGGTGTTGGTATCTATTGTGAATATGAGTTCACTTGAAGGGCACTGATGTCTGAATAACTGATCCAGTAGAGAGTAGCCTTGTCCTGACAAATGAAACCCAAACAAGGACACTAGAAGAAGAACAATGCGTAGGAATGTCTTAGTGTCCTCCACCTCCTCATTAGTGAATGGCCCTCCATACTTGTTCTTCCCTAGGTCAATACGGCGTGGAATATCCTCCTCCCAGTAGGTGAAGGCACTGCGTCTCTCAGGACACTTGTGTTTCCAAGAATACCTCAGTACATTGTACATCAGTTTGAGTGGATGCTGACCTGCCTCAGTAACAATCAAGTGTTTCTTGGCCCACAACAGAAGTACAATACTGATACTAGCCGCCACAAACTTTAGGACTGCCAGTAGGTACAATGTGATACAAGTCACAAAAGTCTCATACGCATGATAGTATCGCTGTGGTCCTGGTTCATTCTTTATCGCATAAGTTGCATCAAATTTACATTGACTAAAGCTAAAGATAATACTCTTGTAAATATAGACAATGATGGGTTGTGCCCAGACACTGCTCCAGTAGTACCAGTGAATGAAAGTGCTGAACTGCTCTGATGGAGCCTCCATCATCTGATCCATACCAAACTGGATAGCTGTGGACTCAAACATTCCTAGACCGAGGAGATCCATTATCGCAAAAGGAGCCACCATGTACAAGTACATGCGAGATTCAAACTTAAAGAATAATGAAATGAAAGCAAAGGATGGAAGAGTACAAAAGAGTAGTATGCCGAATGAGGCAACGATAAACCTGTATCTGGTGATATGAACATCAGCAAGCCATCCAAGCAGTGGATAGAGAAGATAGGCTGCAGCCTTACAACCAAGAGAGGTTAACAAAGCATCATTAGCTAGAGTATGATAGAGTCCAGTATCGAATCCCATCAGAGTGAAGTGAACAAAGGCACAGCACAAGATGACTACGTACAGTGACTTGGGCTCCATTGTGGGTGCTCGGTGAATACTGCCTGGGTGGTTATGAAAGCAAGGTTACATGTATGTACATGTACACTGCTTCAGAGATTATTGTATAATGAAAATGAACTTGAACTGACTAAATCTAAACAGTGCCTGTTGATGCAACTATAATCGATAGTTTTGCACATACAACAGCACAAGACATGCACACACTCGGTTTCCTCATCTTCATAGCTAAAGGAATCTTAACAACATTTATCGCATGTTCTTTAATTTTGTGCACTTCTTTTGACATTGTACAATTTTTACGAACAATATTTTTGTTATGATAAGTACATTACCCCACGTCTTGAGTTGAGACTATAGTCACATGCAGAGCTGTATCTGCGACACGCCGCGTTGGGGAGTAAGACAACTATAAACAACATTCCATTTTTCTAGAAAGGGTTTGGAGCCAATAGGACTATACACCGTACAGCATTAAGTCACATGTACATCTACACACAACAATAGTATAGTTTAGGGAATTTCTTGTAAAAACAATTTTTCTGAAAATTTCATCACTAATTTTAGTGCAAATTATTTTTGTTGCACTGTTAGCAAGAGTAAATAATAGAAGAGAGAGTATCCAACTCCAATATACCCGTCAGGGACACTCTCGGGAAAGTAACGTGACCAACACGCGATCAAATTGACGTCATCTGACGCATATGTGGCAGTGAGAATCTTGCCTACGTAGCTTGTTGTCGCGCCACCCACACTTTGAAGCTATAAAGCTATACCAGCTATACCAAATCATACCACTCTATTTCTCTGTGGATATAAATTTTTGTATGTATTCATACATGTAGAGGATTCTTAATGTGTTAGTATTTGCAATTCTTCGTATACTTAGTTCATAAACCAGATTTTGAAAATTCTCCCATTTTTTGCATTTCATGAACGGTATATTTTGTAACTGGTCTCTGCTCCATACCATTCCTTACTGCAACAGTGCTAGTTTCATAATAATACTCACTGATCATCTGAGCGATTGTACAGTAGTTACGCATTGGCAATATATAGTTACTGTAAGCCATTTTATCAACTCCACTACAATAGATTCAAAATCATTGTCTGTAATAGAACACTGTAACTTTTATCACTATCATTGTTTTTGTGACATACGTACTAGTTAAACGTATTAGTATAATAAGAAGCATAAAATATTTATTACCTATTCAAGATCATTACCTTATTTTGATAACATGAAAGGAACCACTCTGATGGAGCTTTCAACATCTGGTCCATGTTTACCAAACTGACTAACTATAGCATGTGGTCCTAAACTGATGACATTGATCATAGAAATGAAGCATTCATGCATGTACAGATACATAGAGGCTGTTCCTGAATAACTGTTGTTCCTGAATAAACATATATGTTTGTATTATGCCACGCGATAGACGTGGCATATTTAGGGTTGGGCGGAAAACAAGATGGCGGCTACACTTAGGCTAAACGCAATAATTCACGTATATCTTGGCTGTTGACGACATCAGGGGTATTTTAACTACCTAGGGGCTATCCTAAGAGGTAAGCGCTTACAAATAGTCTACTAATAAAGACTATAAGGGCAGTTGCCATGGGCATGACAAGATGGCGTCATGCCTCGAGGCACTAAGTACGGCACTGCCATATCTTCGCCGGCTTACGGGCCTTTCAAGAGAATCTAACGTTCTGAAGCACCTTGTACGATTTATGCGATGACAAAGAGACGTTTAGAAGCAAAAGAATCCACGTCTAAGGTGGTAAACCAGAGTTCACGTGGTCACCCGTTTGTTCATCTTCTTTCTTCTTCTTCTTCTTCTCCCGCCAGCCTAGCGCCGTGGCGATTGAGCTATTCGAAACAAAAGCTATACAGAAACTACAGTATTCGTTGTGAGCAGTGCACCTGATATCTATTTAAGCCTAAAACACTAACAGAAGCGAGTATTTCCAGAAAAACAGCGATTTTGGGTCCATAACAGACTCCATTCCATCATTCTGTTTGAACTCCGTTACTTGGTTACGCCTACTCGCGCACGCCCGTGTATGTAATAATATTATTCTAATACAAGCGCACCTTAGTACAAATTGCTTGGAACGCGAGTGTTGCTGCCTCTAGCAGTGTTGTTCACGGCAGACAACGTGCAAATCTTTACTGTTACACTGGATTTGTCTGTTCAGGCTTGTAAGAATGCTAGATTAAGCTTACCTAATGTTGCATGGTACGTGTTGCATGCATGCATGCAGTGCAGAGTCGAAAGAGCCACTGGCTCACAGTTGCAGTGCAGTCAGCTGAACTAGTTCTCTTTATACACTGTATTAGCATAAGCGCCAACTAAGTCATTAAAAAAAAGAAAATAAACAAGTAATAAAAACATTTTAACCAAAATGCAAGAGATTTAGGGTTGGTACATTTGTCAAAAAAGAATGGAAACAAGATTTTGAAATGAAATGGATTGTAACAATAGCAGTGTAATGCTACCTCCCTAAATTAACTGCTTTCGATAGTTGTGGTTAATTTAATAGGGAGGTAGCATTACACTCCATTTCATTTCAAAATCTTGTTTCCATTCTTTTTTGACAAAATTAATGTACCAACCCTAAATCTCTTGCATTTTGGTTAAAATGTTTTTATTACTTGTAGATTATAATAATACACTGTACTTCTACAACTCAGTTAAAATCATGACGGTCAAGTACTAGATTCTGAATCGCTATTCCCATTCTTGTGAGCTGTATTGTTTTTACAATGAATTTAACTGTTATTAATGCAGATTCCGGCATCACTAGTACTCACAGTTCTTTACTGCAGTACTCTCACACAGTGATTGCATGATAGCTGTACACTGTGATTGTAAATAATAATACCAGTAGTTTCAGTTTCAAAGTGATTATGTGTTTTAATAAGAACTCTGTAACATTGTCTCTATCACTGTTTTTGCATACAAAATGTCGTACTAGTGTAACAACAAATTACAGATTTATTACTTTGTCATTATCTTATTTTGATAACAAAATGAAATAAACCGCTCTGAGGGAGCTTTCAGCATCTGGTCCATGTTTCAAAACTTGCTGACAGCATGTGGTCCTAAAAATGATGACATTGATCATAGAAATGAACCATGCACCCATGCATGTACAGAGACATAGACAATCAATGATCTACTTTTAAAAGATCGAAAGAAAATTGGAACTATAAAAATTTATGTTAAAAATTTGCGTACAGATGAAGCAGTGACTATTAGCTATGAATAATAGCGATGAGTAGAGAAGACATGCATGTTATATAGCTGATAATTCGACCTATAGTCCCAGTGTGTAATAGATCCAACTATATTGAAATCTACAAGTCATGTATTGACATGAACAAAGAAAGAAGACAAGATTAATACTATACAGCGACTTGGGCTCAATCGTTGATCACTCATGAATAACAAATCAATGTACACAATCATGGTTGGTGCTTGGTAGTGACTGCATGTATTCCAACCAGTGCAGTTATGTTGACTCATTGAATTGTCATATTATGATAGCATGCTTCCTTGTGTATTGCTAGCTTATCACATTAGAACCGACAGTTTTCCGTGTTATTGCATCCACTAGCTTAACAATTTTCCTACTTTTGCACTCAACAATATCTGTGTATCTACACATAATAATGTAAATTGAATACGCTACCAACTTCACTTGATAAAATAGTTAACAATGTACACAATAATTATTATTAGCACAATCGGAACACTTTATTGTTACAGCATTGCCGTTCTGATATTATACTTTACAGTGTTCTGATTAGGTCGCTTTCAGTAGAACATCCCTTTCTGCGGCCAATTCCCTCTCATATTCTTCAGCTTGTGCTAGCTGTCTCTCGTATATCTCCTCCACTAGTAGTCTCTCATTCACCACCTCATCTCGCTGACGATAACAATACCATTTAGACACACACAGATAGAGCATCAGTGAGAGGAATATCAGGAAGGCCTTCACCTCATGGAACACCTCCCATGTGATGGGGTCGGATATAAGTGTTTCTGGTATTTCTACCACCAGGTAGGTAATAGCCAGAGCAGCATACCACAGACCAATGAGGAGTCCCTTCAATCTGAGAGGAGCTTGAGCACAGATGAACTCAAGGGTAGTCATGAAGACTAACAATAAGGAGAACCCGTGTAGTACACAAGGTATATTGACAAGAAGAAAAGGAAGATTGTTCACTTTGCAGATTTCGTGGTTGCCATTAGTCAATGCAGAAAAATTGAAACAAGTGTCATTAATGATTATTTTTGATGCTTGAAGATAGCATCTGTCTATGGGCACTGGTTCAATATCAAGTAAGCATTCTTGGCCGCCAGTCATAGTAGCATGGATAGTAATAATGATGAGCTCTTTAATGAAGCAGCACAGTAAACCCAGTCCCATTCTCTTGAGCATGTTTGGTAGATACTTGCTGTAGTATCGAACAAACACAAACCGATAGACAGGAATACCAACAATGATTGTTAATACAGTAATGGTGTTCGGATCAATTGTGAATATGAGTTCACTTGAAGGGCACTGATGTCTGAATAACTGATCCAGTAGAGAGTAGCCTTGTCCTGACAAATGAAACCCAAACAAGGACACTAGAAGAAGAACAATGCGCAGGAATGTCTTGGTGTCCTCCACCTCCTCATTGGTGAATGGCCCTCCATACTTGTTCTTCCCCAAGTCGATACGGCGTGGAATATCCTGCTCCCAGTAGGTGAAGGCACTGCGTCTCTCAGGGCACTTGTGCTTCCAAGAATACCTCAGTACATTGTACATCAGCTTGAGTGGATGCTGACAAGCTACAGTAATATCCAAGTGCTTCTTAGCCAACAAAGCGAGTAAAACACTGATACCTGCTCCCATAAACTGCAGAACTGCCAGCATACAAAAAAGAATGAAAGTTATGAAGTTCTCATAAATGTGATGCATGCTTTCATAAGTATACTGGTGTGTGCTTTCGTCCACTTGGAATTTGCACTGGCTAAAGTAAAATAAAACTCCTTTGTAAATATAGACAATGACAGGATGTCCCCAAACACTGCTCCAGTAGTACCAGTGAATGAAAGTACTGAACTGCTCTGATGGAGCCTCCAGCATCTGATCCATACCAAACTGAATAGCTGTGGACTCAAACATTCCTAGACCAATGAGATTAATGATAGCAAATGGAGCAGTCATGTACAAATACAGAGACTGGTTTAATTTCCAAAAGATCAAAATCAAGGCTACCATTGGAAATGCACCAAAGAGGAGTGCTAGGAATGAAGCAATGATAAACTTGTATCGAGTCAAGTAGACATCAGCTAGCCAGCCAAGCACAGGGTACAGAAGATAGGCTAGACCTTTGCTAACTAGAAAAGTCAAGACCCCATCACTTGCTAGTGTATGGTAGATCCCAGTATCAAATCCTATCAGAGTGAAGTGAACAAAAACACAGCACAAGATGACTACGTACAGTGACTTGGGCTCCATTACGAATAGTGAAAGTCATACTATACACTGAGTGCCACGGTGATGTATATAGTACTGTATGTCAACACTATTCTAAACAATGGCATGTACATATGTATATGTTATAGTTGAGTGAATAATAACAAACTATGATGTGTTCCCATAATGTAGCTTCCTTCTGCTGTCATACTGTAACAACATCAGACTATTAATTGTTTTAACTCAATTTCTCTGTGGATATATATTTTTGGATATGTATTCATACATGTAGAGGATGCATAATTATTCTTAATGTGTTATTATGTGTAATTGTACGTATTGTTCAGTTCAAAAACCAGATTTTGAAAATTCTTCCATTTACCATTCTTTACTGCAACAGTACTAGTTTCATAATAATACTCATTGATAATCTGAGCGATTGTACAGTAGTTGTGCATTAGCAATAGTAACTGTAACCATTTATCAACTCCACTACAATAGATTCAAAATGACTTTCTGTAATAAAACACTGTAACTTTTATCACTATCATTGTTTTTGTGACATACGTACTAGTTAAACGCACTAGTACAATAAGAACTATAAAATATTTATTACCTTTTCAAGATCATTATCTTATTTTGATAACATGAAAGGAACCACTCTGATGGAGCTTTCAACATCTGGTCCATGTTTACCAAACTGACTAACTATTAGGGAGACACGGTAGTGTCTCCCTATGTAGGGATGAACGAGAAAACAAGATGGCGGCTACATACAATGTATTAGCGTTCAAGCGCTGATATTTCGCCTGGTGTTGAATTTTAGACGTCTTTAGACACTTAGATCTGCTCTCTGGCGTTGCCCCATCTTACAGTAGCAAGGAGATTGCTCGAAATTGTTACTAAAGTGACGAACCTGTAAACGGTGAAAATCGAGTTTCGTCATCTTCGTTTTCTTCTTTCTTCTTTCTTTCTTCTTTCTTCAACTCGCCTAGCGCCTTTACGCGAGCAGTGCCGAGACCAAAACATCCACGAACAGTCGTGAAATTCTCCTGGCATGTGCCTTTTGAGCTTTGTTTTTAGCGTAACGGCGATCTAAGTTCCGCGATTTCTCGATCGTGATCCATTGTCAGCTTAGTGTTAGACGCCATTATTGTGATTGCGCAATACGCACGTGACCAATTAGCAATGGGTAGTGCACGTGACCAAGCAGCTAAAGTATCGCTGCGCCGTGTGGATGATTGGATCACTATCACGGAGAACACACACCCGGCATTTGTCTGGAGTCTTCGAAGAACGGTAAGCTCGTGTAGGATCGCCATTCTGCACTTGCCAGATAGTTATAACCGCCGTGTAGATCTACAAGCAAGTGTGGGCGGGGCTCGTATGCACTGCATACATGTGTAGGCGACTAGGCAGACCTGATACTAGGCAGACCTGATACTAGGCAGACCTGATATATGATTTTAGCTACAAGTTTAAGAAAAGCCATCAACAACAGGAATACTAAACTAATGGTGGAAACAAAGACTTCTCCGTACATGCATGATATTGAACTGCACTTCACTAAAAAGAAAAAAGGACACAAACAAGAAATTAAAAAGATTTCTATCGAAATCAAAAGGATGTAGTGATGAAGAAATCTACCACTGGTTCACAATGTAAACCAACAAGGAACAAGCATAGAATGGTAACACGATTGACTTGCTAACAGACCATAGATCCCTACATCTGTGGCTGTACATAAGATCAATATTTTGTCACAAGCTGAATTCTATTCAAAGTGTCTGTCAACAGTAAATAGCTTAACTAGCTATAGTCTGGCCACAGCAGCCACTGATGTAGGGATCTATGGTCTGTTAGCAAGTCAATCGTGTTACCATTCTATGCTTGTTCCTTGTTGGTTTACATTGTGAACCAGTGGTAGATTTCTTCATCACTACATCCTTTTGATTTCGATAGAAATCTTTTTAATTTCTTGTAGCATGTGGTCCTAAACAGATGACATTGATCATAGAAATGAACCAGTCATGCATGTACAGACACATAGTAGAGGCTGTTCATGAATAACTGATGTTCCTGAATAAACATTATATGTGCCGGATTTGTCCGTATTATTTTTGTATAGATTATAATAATACACTGTATTTCTACAACTCAGTTAAAATCATGGCGGTCAAGTACTAGATTCTGAATTGCTATTCCCGTTCTTGTGAGCTGTATTGTTTTGCAGATTCCGGCACCACACCGGCCGGTTCTTTACTGCAGTACTCTCACACAGTGATTGCATGATAGCTATACACAACAGTAAATAATAAGGTCCAGTATATTAATTTTTAGTTTCTAAGTGATTATGTGTTTAAATATTAAAAACTCTGCAACGTCGTCACTATCACTGTTTTTGCATACTAAATGTTGTACTAGTGTAACAACAAAAGTACAGATTTATTACTTAGTCATTATCTTATTTTGATAACAAATGAAATAAACCACTCTGAGAGAGCTTTCAGCATCTGGTCCATGTTTACAAAACTTGCTGACAGCATGATGTGGTCCTAAAATTGATGATATAATTTATTGATCATAGAAATGAACCATGCACCCATGCATGTACAGAGACATAGACAATTAATGATCTACTTTTAAAAGATCGAAAGAAAATTGGAACTATAAAAATTTATGTTAAAAAGTTGCGTACAGATGAAGCAGTGACCATTAGCTATGAATAATAGTGATGAGTAGAGAAGACTTGCATGTTATTATAGCTGATAATTCGACCTATAGTCACAGTTCCAAGTTCCAGCTATATTGAAATCTACAAGTCATGTATTGACATGAACAAAGAAAGAAGACAAGATTAATACTATACAGCGACTTGGGCTCAATCGTTGATCACTCATGAATAACAAATCAATGTACTCAAGCATGGTTGGTGCTTGGTAGTGAATACATGTATTCCAACCAGTGCAGTTATGTTGATTCAATGAATTGTCAATATGATAGCATGCTTCCTTGTGTATTGCTAGCTTATCACATTAGAACCGACAGTTTTCCGTGTTATTGCATCCACTAGCATAACAATTTTCATGCATTTGCACTCAAAAATAACTGTGTATCTACACATTATAATGTAAATTGAATACGCTACCAAGTCAACTAACTTTCACTTGATAAAATAGTTAACAATGTACACAATAATTATTAGCATAATCGGAACACTTTATTCTTACAGCATTGCCGTTCTGATATTATACTTTACAGTGTTCTGATTAGTTAGCTTTCAGTAGACCATCCCTTTCTGCAGCCAATTCTCTCTCATATTCTTCAGCTTGTGCTAGCTGTCTCTCGTATATCTCCTCCACTAGTAGTCTCTCATTCACCACCTCATCTCGCTGACGATAACAATACCATTTAGACACACACAGATAGAGCATCAGTGAGAGGAATATCAGGAAGGCCTTCACCTCATGGAACACCTCCCATGTGATGGGGTCGGATATAAGTGTTTGTGGTATTTCTACCACCAGGTAGGTAACAGCCAGAGCAGCATACCACAGACCAATAAGGAGTCCCTTCAGTCTGAGAGGAGCCTGAGCACAGATGAACTCAAGAGCTGTCATGAAGACCAACAAGAGAGACAATCCTTGCAGTACACTAGGAATAATGACCAGGAGGAATGGAAGATTGTTCAATTCACAGATTTCATTGTTGCTGTTTGTCAGTGCAGAAAAATTAAAACAAGTGTTATTAATGAATATTTTTGATGCTTGAAGAAAACATACATTCATTGGAACATCATCAACATCATGTGAGCATTCTTGGCCGCCAGTCATAGTAGCATGGATAGTAATAATGATGATCTCTTTAATGAAGCAGCACAGTAAACCCAGTCCCATTCTCTTGAGCATGTTTGGTAGATACTTGCTGTAATATCGAACAAACACAAACCGATAGACAGGAATACCAACAATGATTGTTAATGATGTGAAGGTATTGGTATCCATTGTGAATATAAGTTCACTTGAAGGGCACTGATGTCTGAATAACTGATCCAGTAGAGAGTAGCCTTGTCCTGACAAATGAAACCCAAACAAGGACACTAGAAGAAGAACAATGCGAAAGAATGTCTTAGTATCCTCCACCTCCTCATTGGTGAATGGCCCTCCATACTTGTTCTTGCCGAGGTCTATACGGCGTGGAATATCCTCCTCCCAGTAGGTGAAGGCACTTCGTCTCTCAGGGCACTTGTGCTTCCAAGAATACCTCAGTACATTGTACATTAGTTTGAGTGGATGCTGACCTGCCTCAGTAACAACCAAGTGTTTCTTGGCCCACAATAGAAGTAAGATACTGATACAAGCCCCCAAAAACTGCAAGACTGCCAGTAGGTACAATGTGTTGGATGTTATAAAAGTCTCATAAGCATGATAGTAACGTTTTGGTTCCGGTTCATTGTTCAGAGCATGGGTTCCATCAAACCTACACTGACTGAAACAATAGATTGTTCCTTTGTAAATAAAGTTAGTGAATATTTGTCCCCAGACACTGCTCCAGTAGAACCATTGAATGAAAGTACTGAAGTGATTTGATGAAGCCTCCAGCATCTGATCCATACCAAACTGAATAGCTGTGGACTCAAACATTCCTAGACCAATGAGATCGAGTGCAGCAAAAGGAGCTCCCAGGTACACATACAGAAGGTCTTCGAACTTCCAAAATAAGTAAGTGAAAACCACAAGTGGAAGTGTACAAAAGAGGAGTATAACGAATGAAGCAAAGACAAACTTGTATCTTGTCAAGTAGACATCAGCTAGCCAGCCAAGCACAGGGTACAGAAGATAGGCTAGACCTTTGCTAACTAGAAAAGTCAAGGCCCCATCAATTGCTAGTGTATGGTAGATCCCAGTATCAAATCCTATCAGAGTGAAGTGAACAAAAACACAGCACAAGATGACTACGTACAGTGACTTGGGCTCCATTGCCAATAGTGAAAGTCATACTATACACTGATGAGAGTGATGTATATAGTACTGAATGTCAACACTATTCTAAACAATGGCATGTATGTATAATGTTATAGTTGAGTGAATAATAGCAAACTATGATCTGTTCCCATAATGTAGCTTCCTTCTGCTGTCATACTGTAACAACATCATTCTGTTGTTTTAACTCAATTTCTCTGTTGATATAAATTTTGTATGTATTCATACATGTAGAGGATTCTTAATGTGTTAGTATTTGCAATTGTACGTATACTCAGTTCAAAAAACCAGATTTTGAAAATTCTCCCATTTATTTTGCATTTCATGAATGGTATATTTTGTAACTGGTCTCTGCTCCATACCATTCTATACTGCAACAGTGCTAGTTTCATAATAATACATACTGATCATCTGAGCAATTGTACAGTAGTTGTGCATTAGCAATAGTAACTGTAAACCATTTTATCAACTCCACTACAATAGATTCAAAATGATTTTCTGTAATAAAAACACTGTAACTTTTATCACTATCATTGTTTTTGTGACATGCGTACTAGTTATACGTACTAGTATAATAACAATTATATAAATAATTATTATTTATTACCTTTTCAAGATCATTATCTTATTTTGATAACATGAAAGGAACCACTCTGATGGAGCTTCCAACATCTGGTCCATGTTTACCAAACTGACTAACTATAGCACGTGGTCCTAAACAGATGACATTGATCATAGAAATGAACCAGTCATGCATGTACAGACACATAGTAGAGGCTGTTCATGAATAACTGCATGATGTTCCTGAATAAACATATGATGTGCAGGATTTGTCGATATCACTTTTGTATAGATTATAATAATACACTGTACTTCTACAACTCAGTTAAAATCATGACAGTCAAGTAATAGATTCTGAATTGCTATTCCCGTTCTTGTGAGCTGTATTGTTTTGCAGATTCCGGCACCACACCGGCCGGTTCTTTACTGCAGTACTCTCACACAGTGATTGCATGATAGCTATACACAACAGTAAATAATAAGGTCCAGTATATTAATTTTTAGTTTCTAAGTGATTATGTGTTTAAATATTAAAAACTCTGCAACGTCATCACTATCACTGTTTTTGCATACTAAATGTTGTACTAGTGTAACAACAAAAGTACAGATTTATTACTTAGTCATTATCTTATTTTGATAACAAATGAAATAAACCACTCTGAGGGAGCTTTCAGCATCTGGTCCATGTTTACAAAACTTGCTGACAGCATGTGGTCCTAAAATTGATGATATTGATCATAGAAATGAACCATGCACCCATGCATGTACAGAGACATAGACAATTAATGCTCTACTTTTAAAAGATCGAAAGAAAATTGGAACTATAAAAATTTATGTTAAAAATTTGCGTACAGATGAAGCAGTGACTATTAGCTATGAATAATAGTGATGAGTAGAGAAGATTTGCATGTTATTATAGCTGATAATTCGACCTATAGTCACAGTTCCAAGTTCCAGCTATATTGAAATCTACAAGTCATGTATTGACATGAACAAAGAAAGAAGACAAGATTAATACTATACAGCGACTTGGGCTCAATCGTTGATCACTCATGAATAACAAATCAATGTACACAAGCATGGTTGGTGCTTGGTAGTGGCTGCATGTATTCCAACCAGTGCAGTTATGTTGATTCAATGAATTGTCAATAAATTATGATAGCATGCTTCCTTGTGTATTGCTAGCTTATCACATTAGAACCGACAGTTTTCCGTGTTATTGCATCCACTAGCATAACAATTTTCATGCATTTGCACTCAAAAATAACTGTGTATCTACACATTATAATGTAAATTGAATACGCTACCAAGTCAACTAACTTTCACTTGATAAAATAGTTAGCAATGTACACAATAATTATTATAATCGGAACACTTTATTCTTACAGCATTGCCGTTCTGATATTATACTTTACAGTGTTCTGATTAGGTCGCTTTCAGTAGACCATCCCTTTCTGCGGCCAATTCTCTCTCATATTCTTCAGCTTGTGCTAGCTGTCTCTCGTATATCTCCTCCACTAGTAGTCTCTCATTCACCACCTCATCTCGCTGACGATAACAATACCATTTAGACACACACAGATAGAGCATCAGTGAGAGGAATATCAGGAAGGCCTTCACCTCATGGAACACCTCCCATGTGATGGGGTCGGATATAAGTGTTTGTGGTATTTCTACCACCAGGTAGGTAACAGCCAGAGCAGCATACCACAGACCAATAAGGAGTCCCTTCAGTCTGAGAGGAGCCTGAGCACAGATGAACTCAAGAGCAGTCATGAAGACTAGCATGAGAGATAGTCCTTGCAGTATGCTAGGTATAATGATTAGCAGATAAGGAAGATTGTATAATTCACAAATGTCAGGCTTGGTGTTCATGCTAGTAGCAAGTGCTGAAAGATTATAACAGGTACCATTCAAAATTATTTCTGATGCTTGCAAATAGCATTTGTCCATTGGTACATGCTCGATATCATATAAGCACGCTTTACCACTGGTCATAGTAGCATGGATAGTTATGTTGATGAGCTCTTTAATGAAGCAGCACAGTAAGCCCAGTCCCATTCTCTTGAGCATGTTTGGTAGATACCTGCTGTAGTATCGAACAAATACAAACCGATACACAGGAATACCAACAATGATTGTTAATGATGTGAAGGTGTTGGTATCTATTGTGAATATGAGTTCACTTGAAGGGCACTGATGTCTGAATAACTGATCCAGTAGAGAGTAGCCTTGTCCTGACAAATGAAACCCAAACAAGGACACTAGAAGAAGAACAATGCGTAGGAATGTCTTGGTGTCCTCCACCTCCTCATTGGTGAATGGCCCTCCATACTTGTTCTTGCCCAGGTCAATACGGCGTGGAATATCCTCCTCCCAGTAGGTGAAGGCACTTCGTCTCTCAGGGCACTTGTGCTTCCAAGAATACCTCAGTACATTGTACATCAGCTTGAGTGGATGCTGACCTGCCTCAGTAACAACCAAGTGTTTTTTGGCCCACAACAGAAGTAAAATACTGATACTAGCCGCCACAAACTGCAGCACTGCCAGTAGGTACAATGTGATACAAGTGACAAAAGTCTCATAAGCATGATAGTATCGATGCGGTCCTGGTTCATTGTTTATTGCATAAGTTGCATCAAATTTACATTGACTAAAGCTAAAGATAATACTCTTGTAAATATAGACAATGATGGGTTGCCCCCAGACACTGCTCCAGTAGAACCAGTGAATGAAAGTACTGAACTTCTCTGATGGAGCCTCCAGCATCTGATCCATACCAAACTGGATAGCTGTGGACTCAAACATTCCTAGACCAAGAAGATCCACTATAGCAAAAGGAGCCAACATGTACACGTACCTGCGACGTTCAAACTTAAAGAATAATGAAATGAAAGCTACAGATGGGAGAGTACAGAAGAGTAGTATGCTGAATGAAGCAACAATAAACCTGTATCTGGTGATGTGAACATCAGCAAGCCATCCAAGCAGTGGATAGAGAAGATAAGCTGCAGCCTTACAACCAAGATAGGTCAACAAAGCATCATTAGCTAGAGTATGATAGAGTCCAGTATCGAATCCCATCAGAGTGAAATGAACAAAGGCACAGCACAAGATAACTACGTACAGTGACTTGGGCTCCATTGTGGGTGCTCTGTGAATACTGCCTGGGTGGTTATGAAAGCAAGGTTATGTACACTGCTTCAGATAATTTTTATGATGAGAATAAACTTGAAATGACTAATTGTAAACAGTGTCTGTTGATGCGTCTACTATCGATGGTTTTGAACAAACAACAGCACAAGACATGTACAGTTGCACTCGGTTTCCTCGTCTTCATAGCTAAAGGATTCTTAACAACATTTATCGCATGTTCTTTAATTTTTGTGCACTTCTTTTGACATTGCAAAATTTTTACGAACAATATTTTTGTTATGATAAGTACATTACCCCACGTCTCGAGTTGACACTATAGTCACATGCAGATTTGTATCTGCAACACGCCGCGTTTGGGAGTAAGACAACTAAACAACACTCCCTATTCCCAGAAAAGGTTTAACCCTTTAACCCCTAATGTCGCCTTTTGGCGACATACATACTTCAGACACCATAACTTTATCAAAAAGTGTTAAAATATCCCAAAATTAAGCCAAATTGAAGAATACAAATAACCGCAAAAATTGACCGGTTTTCGGCGCGCCCCCTGCGCTAAACGTTATGGCGACGGCATTTCTATGGCTTCAGTGCAAAATTCACAACATTTTAGGAAAAAGAAAATGGCTGCCAAGAAAATTGGGACATTTTATGGCTTCAGGGTGCTCGGAAACACATTTTTGGACATTCTCTATGATCTGGGCTACATTTTGCACTCACCAAAACCACTGCTATTTGTGTGTACTTTTCAGCAGCCAGCCCCAAAGTACTAACTTTGAGCAAAATTTGACGAGGTCGTTGCACTTTATCGGCTTCACTTTCGAAGTGGGAGGGGCATATTGACCGACTTGAGTGTGGGCAATTGCGGCTACTCACTGGGGTAAAAGGATGCAAATTTGAGACCAGTAGCTCTAAAGACACACGAGATATTCACGAGAGAAGTGGTCAGCATTTACGAGGTTAAAATTTCAGCTGGATAATTTAGTAATTAGTAATTAAAGGGTTAAGGAGCCAATAGGACTACCGTATTTCTTCTAAAGATTCGGCACCCCTTATTTTTCGGCACGTTGTCGCTGAAATGCGTAGAAAACCTCTAAATTTCGGCAAGCGTTTTGGTTCTTCGTCACAGTAAGGCAACAGCCCGACGTGAAAAGTCCTGTACTTCATGGGAAAGAGCTGTAGACGCGTTCTCGTTCAAACACGCGCTCGTCGCCACACCTCCAATTATTCGGCGCTTCTGGACTTCTGCCACAATTACCTCTAAATATTGGGCAAGCAAATCTGAAATTATTTATTTTGTGCCGAATTTTTAGAAGAAATACGGTATACACCTTACAGCATTAAGTCACATGTACATCTATCTACACACAACAATAGTATAGTTTAGAGAATTTCTTGTAAAAAACATTTTTCTGAGAACTTCATCATTAATTTTAGTGCAAATTATTTTTGTTGCACTGTTAGTAATGGCTGTTTTTCTTGTATAGTAGAGACTTGACGCTCTTTACTACTCTCATATTCTTCAGCTTGTGCTAGCTGTCTCTCGTATATCTCCTCCACTAGTAGTCTCTCATTCACCACCTCATCTCGCTGACGATAGCAATACCATTTAGACACACACAGATAGAGCATCAGTGAGAGGAATATCAGGAAGGCCTTCACCTCATGGAACACCTCCCATGTGATGGGGTCGGATATGAATATCTCAGGTATTCCAACAAGCAAGCAGTTAACAGCAAGAGTAGCATACCACAGACCAATGAGGAGTCCCTTCAGTCTGAGAGGAGCCTGAGCACAGATGAACTCAAGAGCAGTCATGAAGACCAACAAGAGCGACAATCCTTGCAGTACACTAGGAATAATGACCAGGAGGAATGGAACATTGTTCATTTCACAGTAGTACTCATTGTGTGTGAAATCAGCGAAACTGTAGCAAGTACCATTCATATTGATATCGGACATGATCAGAAAGCAGTTATCCATTGGTACAATGTCAATGTACTGGCACACTTGATTTTGTGTCATAGTAGCATGGATAGTAATAATGAGGAGCTCTTTAACGAAGCAGCACAGTAAACCCAGTCCCATTCTCTTGAGCATGTTTGGTAGATACTTGCTGTAGTATCGAACAAACACAAACCGATAGACAGGAATACCAACAATGATGGTTAGCACAGTGATGGTGTTCGGATCAACGGTGAAATAAATTGTGTGCGAAGGGCACTGGTGTCTGAATAACTGGTCTATTAGAGAATAGCCTTGTCCTGAAAAATGAAACCCAACTAGAGATAAGAATAGAAGAATAATGCGTAGGAATGTCTTGGTGTCCTCCACCTCCTCATTGGTGAACGGTCCTCCATATTTGTTCTTCCCTAGGTCAATACGACGCGGAATATCCTCCTCCCAGTAGGTGAAGGCACTGCGTCTCTCAGGGCACTTGTGCTTCCAAGAGTACTTAAGCACGTTGTACATGAGTTTAAGAGGGTGACTGCCTGTCTGATCAATGGTTAAACGCTTCTTACAACAGACAAGTAAGCCCACACCAGTGATAGACGACACGAGCTGTATGAAGGACAAGCACATGATGCTGACTACACACATAACGACAATAAAATGGTGCAAATACATCTCAAGGTCATTTCTGTCTTCCACATGCAGTACGTAGTTACACCTGTCAAAATAAGCCATTACTCCCTTATAGAGATACACAATTATTGGTCTTCCGAGGTAGCTGCACCAATAGTACCAGTGAATGAATGTGCTGAACTGCTCTGATGTAGCCTCCAGCATCTGATCCATACCAAACTGAATAGCTGTGGACTCAAACATCCCTAGACCAAGGAGACCAATGACTATAGCTGAACCACTTAGATAAAAATACTGCCTAGTCTGATCATAAAATAGGAAAAGCAGACAAGAAGCAACCAATGGAAATGTTGATAGAATTAGTACAAGAAATGAAGCAATGATAAACTTGTATCTGGAGAAGTAGACATCAGCTAGCCAGCCAAGCAGTGGGTAGAGAAGATAGGCTACAGACTGGCTCACTTGATAGATCACCTCACCATCTCTCCTAACAGTATGGTAGATGATAGCATCAAATCCTATCATAGTGAAATGAACAAGACCACAGCACAAGATCACAATATACAGTGACTTGGTGTTCACCATGCTTCACTATAAGTAGCTGCTATACGACAGATACAGTGACTGCTCTTGGGACCTTTGTTGACGAGATAGCAGCAAAGTGAAAATGGACCCAGCTCAGATTATGTCACTGTAATTTCACAACAACTCATTGATTATTGCACATGTGTTTAATGTAAACAGTTAAACGTAAATGCACTCACAAAGCATTTTATTATCATAGCTAAAAGTGAAAGTATTATTCCCAACAGTAAGCACCTGAGAAAATATTTACCTTTTGCATGTATACTTTGTTTGTCAACTTAAAGTATTACTGCGCAATCGTTATCTAAACTCAACAAAATAAATATCTTATCATCTCGATAAATTATTTATCATGCAATGATCAAAAAATTGATTGTGTACTGTCTTAAAAATAATTTATACATAAATCCTCAAAAATTTTGTATTCCACCTCTTGTTTAAGAATTATTTGTATCAATGTGCTTGTAGTAATGGCTGTTTTTCTTGTATAGTAGAGACTTGACGCTCTTTACTACTCTCATATTCTTCAGCTTGTGCTAGCTGTCTCTCGTATATCTCCTCCACTAGTAGCCTCTCATTCACCACCTCATCTCGCTGACGATAACAATACCATTTAGACACACACAGATAGAGCATCAGTGAGAGGAATATCAGGAAGGCCTTCACCTCATGGAAC
Source organism: Haliclona indistincta (assembly GCA_964017065.1). NCBI lineage: Eukaryota > Metazoa > Porifera > Demospongiae > Haplosclerida > Chalinidae > Haliclona > Haliclona indistincta. Next base: position 854,183 of record OZ024790.1, on the reverse strand, counting down.
ACCTCCCATGTGATGGGGTCGGATATGAATATCTCAGGTATTCCAACAAGCAAGCAGTTAACAGCCAGAGTAGCATACCACAGACCAATGAGGAGTCCCTTCAGTCTGAGAGGAGCCTGAGCACAGATGAACTCAAGAGCAGTCATGAAGACCAACAAGAGAGACAGTCCCTGCAGTACACTAGGAATAATGACCAGGAGGAATGGAACATTGTTCAATTCACAGTAGTACTCATTGTGTGTGAATTCAGCGAAACTGTAGCAAGTACCATTCATGTTGATATCGGATATGATCAGAAAGCAGTTATCCATTGGTACAATGTCAATGTGCTGGCACGATTGATTTTGTGTCGTAGTGGCATGGATAGTGATAATGATGAGCTCTTTAATGAAGCAGCACAGTAAACCCAGTCCCATTCTCTTGAGCATGTTTGGTAGATACTTCCTGTAGTATCGAACAAACACAAACCGATAGACAGGAATACCAACAATGATTGTTAGTACAGTGATGGTGTTCGGATCTGCTGTGAAATATACAGGATACGAAGGGCACTGATGTCTGAATAACTGATCCAGTAGAGAGTAGCCTTGTCCTGACAAATGAAACCCAAACAAGGACACTAGAAGAAGAACAATGCGTAGGAATGTCTTTGTGTCCTCCACCTCCTCATTGGTGAATGGTCCTCCATATTTGTTCTTCCCCAGGTCAATACGGCGTGGAATATCCTGTTCCCAGTAGGTGAAGGCACTGCGTCTCTCAGGACACTTGTGCTTCCAAGAATACCTCAGTACATTGTACATCAGCTTGAGTGGATGACTGCCTGTCTGATCAATCACCAGTCGCTTTTTGTTACAGGCCAGTAGAAACACACCAGTGAGAGAAGACACTAGTTGTATGAAGGAGAAGCCAAGGATGGTAATCACGCACATGAAGACTAGATAAGCGTGCAAGTGATTCTCAAGGTTTCCTTCACTATCAAGCTCAATCCTGTAGTTGCAATGGTTGTAATAGAACATTACTCCCTTGTAGAGATACACCAGTATTGGTCTCCCGAGGTAGCTGCACCAATAGTACCAGTGAATGAAAGTACTGAACTGCTCTGATGGAGCCTCCAGCATCTGATCCATACCAAACTGAATAGCTGTGGACTCAAACATTCCTAGACCAAGGAGACCAATGACTAGAGCTGATCCACCCAAGTACAAGTATTGACGTAAATATCCAGAGAACAAGAACATTAGAGCAGAAGTTGCCATAGGTACAATGCATAGGATGAGGAAGATGAAGGAAGCAAGGACGAGTTTGTATCTGGAGAGGTAGACATCAGCTAGCCAGCCAAGCAGTGGGTAGAGAAGATAGGCTACAGACTGACTTGCTTGGTATATCACCTCACCATCTTTCCTAACCGCATGGTAGATGATAGCATCGAGGCCTATCATAGTGAAGTGAACAAGACCACAAGACAAGATCACGATATGCAGTGACCTGGGCTTCATCCTACTGTAGCCGCACTCATCTGATATGTCTGTACTCATGCAGTGTGTATACATTCACTGTAGAATTGAAAGTAGATCATACACAACACAGCATTTGTAGATACAGCACTCAGACAAACTTTAAACAGCATCACCGGATGTTATTGCATGATCATGACCAGGTATGCTACACACACTACTGTGCAACATCGGTCTATCCTCACCAATCCATTCACTACTATGTACTGGTTTATGTGTATTTGGGAATAACATAAAAATAGAAATTTTGCCATGCAAATTTTCACGTCTCTGACATGACCAAATTTTGAAAATATCCCCAAAATTTATTGCTCCAATGTAAAATTTACGGGAAATACACAATAAGTTTTGTGCTTTGAGAGCATAGAATGTCGACATTTACAGTAGTACGAGTCACAATTTGAGAAATAAATTATTTTGAAAGTTTCTTTTGTAATACGTGAAATTTAATTATACAGTGTATACTGATAAAATATCATAAAATATCTTAATCTACTAATTTGACTGTCACTGTTAGTATGATGCACCAACAAAATCAATATTATAATAATAATGGCGATAAGATGGATTTGGCTAAGACGAACAGATCTGAAGTTTTGTGCGCTTTTTTGAGTTTCAAAACTCAGCATCGAGTGTGAACACATGGTCCTCCTTCTTGCTCATGACCCCTGTCTTCTGGTACTCTCCCACTCTCTTCTCAAAGAAGTTTGTCTTTCCCTCGAGCGATATGTTCTCCATGAAATCAAACGGATTCACCGCGTTGTATTCCTACAGCAAATTGATCATTTTAAGCATACTAAATTTAAGAGTTATACAAGAAAAACAGGGAAATTTAAAACTAACAAACTAGTCTGCAAAAATGAGAAACACTCAACTTATGCAACAAAGCTATTCTCCCACCAGGGATTCATACAGAACGGCTTTATACCCATATACCCACGTCCTTTTAACCAAGAATACCAAACCCTCTCATACGTTGCACCCTTCAGGGACCAAACCCTCTGTGGAGCATGCACATTATGATGTGCAACACTGTTTCAATAATACTGATAAACGGAATATGTCGTGTTTGTCTTTCGGCACAAGTTGAGCTACGCGTGCATAAACACACAGCTCTAACATAGCAACAACATCACTATCGTGGGTTTATATTCAGAGAAAAGATCAATAGAAAGTGATTCATGTTGAAAATAACGTTGCTTTAAATGGGTATTGAGTATCAATGCTTCACAAGGAGAGAATAAACATGTTTTTACTACCATAAGCAGTTCCCAATAAACAGGAAAATGTGCATAATTATATCAAAAGTAAACAATTATTGACATTCACGAGAAGGCAACACGAGTGTGTGTTGTAAGCTGACACTTGCAAAAATAAGCAACACAAAATTTGATCAAAATAAGATGAACAATACTACAGACAAGAGGCTTCCAGATAAGTGACCCAAAATTTTTTTGCTATGACAATCAAAAATATTTTGCATAATAAATTTTTTTAGGACAGTCACAAAATTTTGTGCAAAGTTTGCTACAGACAAGAGTGATTGATAGATGAGAAAATATTGGATTACATCGTGATAGAGTAGTCAGACTACTATGCGTGTGTCTGACAAGGCTACCTACCTTGGGTTGATCTAGTGCCTCCAGTAGTCTGTCTGCTACGAAGCAGATGTACTGTTTCATCAGATCACAGTTCATGCCGATTAGGTTCACAGGAAGAGACTCCGTCAAAAACTGCAATGAAAACAAACAGATAATACATACACACATAAGAAGCATTATGATTACATGATACATGTGTGTGTGCCGTCATACCAATACACGCATTGGGCTCAACTTATGTGTACAACAGTCTAATGATAACACATATTATAACAGGAAAGCTACAAATAATTTTAGTGTAGATCAGTAAATTTTCTAAGTACAAAACCATTTTGCTGTTTGTCCTAGCAACGAAATTCACACACAAAATCAATGTCACAATTGAATTATTTATACGTTTAGTAGGTAACAATGAAAGCAATCAAAAATTTCTCAACTTACTATAAAAACTATGTGACTAGCACAAGAGAGGCAAGAGAACAATACTGTATGACTAGTATGCAACAATCATGCTCGTTATCAAAACCACAACTATTAAACAAAATAGTGTGTACGATATTGTATTTTATACCAGTACAACTCATCACCTCTTGTTCAATGGCGACTGCGTCACACACGATGCCCCTTATCTTGCTGGGAGATGGTTTGTGCTTGAGCTTCTTGTACATGAGGCAAGCAAAGTCACAATGGAGACCCTCGTCTCTACTGATCAGCTCATTTGAGAAAGTTAGACCTGACATTAGTCCCCTGGGTAGAGGAAGGAAGGAAAGATCAGTAACAGGTAAGTTATTTAAAAAAGTGAAAAGTAACCCAAAGAATAGAAGGTTTTCTAACCGTTTCTTGAGCCAAAAGATGGCTGCGAAAGAACCTGAGAAGAATATTCCCTCCACCGCAGCGAATGCAATGATTCTTTCACCAAAGGAAGCTTTCTTTGAGCCGATCCATTGCAACGCCCAGTCGGCTTTTCTCTTTACACACGGCACTACATGATAAAAGGATGTTAACAAAGATCTCCGTGTTCTGTAGGATTACTGTTATAGTACTACCAATAGTCTATCTACTACCTCAAGCTATTATCTACTACTTCAAGCTACTATCTACTACCTCAAGCTACTATCTATTACTTCAAGCTACTATCTACTACATCAAGCTACTATCTACTACTTCAAGCTACTATCTACTACATCAAGCTACTACCTACTACTTCAAGCTACTATCTACTACCTCATGCTACTATCTAGTAGTACATAATGGCTGTTTAATAATACCTTGTCTATGTCTACTATTGTATTTGTGGTGCATTTTCAAACGTACTTGTCTCAACAGCATTGAATAGGTAATCTCTCTCCTTGGGATCTTTGATATAGGTATCGATCAGTAGACTGTACATCTCAGAGTGAATGTTCTAGAGAGAGAGAGAGAGAGAGAGAGAGAGAGAGAGAGAGAGAGAGAGAGAGAGAATTACAAGAATTTTGGGATATTGCTAATTATTTTGATTGATAATCTACCAATGTATCAAGTATTTTTAATCTGATGCAATAATCATTGTGTGAAGTGATGAAACACTCACCTCAATGGTGATCTGGAATCCATAGAAACATCTTGCTTCAGTTACCTGCACCTCAGCACTGAACCGCTCAACCTGTGAGCGTATGGAGGAGGCAAGTCACACACACACACACACACACACAATAGTACCCTAGCTTTTGTTACTACATTCACAATGCTCTCTTAAAGCTAATAGTCACATAGTCAGGAAAAGGAGATTCTGAATAAATACAATCAGCCTCTATTCATCACAGTAGTCCCTCCCAACTAGTGAATACACAATGAGGCTTTGACTTCATAAGAACTAGATGATTTAGTTTCATTACCAGGTTCTCATTCACGATCCCGTCACTAGCTGCAAAGAATGCCAACACATGTTTGATGAAGTATCTCTCTTCTTCCTGCAGATAGAGTACTGTGCTCACAGCTGTGGTGAGCTAGTGGTTCACACACCTTCAATCTGTTCCAGTCAGCTATGTCCTTAGACAGGTCTACTTCCTCTGCCGTCCAAAAGGAAGCTGTAGGAGTGATGTGGTGGTAACTCAATGCGTAGGCGGAATCAGCTGGGTTGTACAAACAACCCGCGCCCGCTAACATTTCGCGCGCAATAATGGCGCCCACCCAGAAAGACAGCGCGGGGATTTGGGAGCAATGGCGCGTAACACAAGGTCTCTAGAGGCCTGCAAGGTACGAAGCAGCCGCAGGCAAAGCACAGGCTAGTTTGGGGAGTCATAAAGGAACGGCTTTGCGACAATAAACACGAAACCAGCCTTGTTTTAGTTGCTAATCAAATTCACACACTCGCTCACCTTCTGCCTTTTTGTAGAACTGCCAGATGTCTGGATGCTCTATCGGGAACATGACGAAGCGTCGAGGGTTCTCTTGAAGTAGTGGCTCTTCCTTCTCCAGTTCTCTCGCTATCCGCCATTCCTCGTCTTCCTGTGTCTCTGTCGTGTCCATGAACATGGTCTGTTGCTGCGTGAGAGAGACAAAAAATGAACTACAGCTAGTTAGAGAATTCTTCCATCTACCTGTTCGAGTGTTGGAGTGTTTTCTTGGCTGTAGAATCCACTGTCTTCTGTAGAGGACAGTCTCTGCTTCTTCGTGAACCCGGCAGTGGCGGGGTCCTTGGTGTAATGGTCGCCTCGTGTGGGGGCTACGTTCTCTGCGTTTGAGATATCGCCGAATGTCGTTCTAGCGGACATTGTAAAGCTGTGTTTTTGAGAGAATTGGCAAGCAACGAAATCGATCAGAGACAGAAAGAAAGACGGATTCCCCGAAAGTGAGATGGTATTTATATTTTGCTTTACCCGCGCTCCCGCCGGCGGTAAGCAATCTGACCAATCAGATTTCTTCCTGGGCTCAATTACCGCAATAGCTAATTGAGCGAAAATTAATGACGAAAGCAATATCAAAACTGCAGAGAGGAGAAAATCTTCCTGAGAGGGTTGCCGGTTGCCGGTTGTGTTCTACGTCTGTTTGTCGTTACTGTAGACGTGATCGTTAACCCAAGTCTTGCGTGAGTGATCGAGGATTGCATTAGAGCGTAGCAAGGTGAAATTAACTTGCTGGTGGATTACTGGTCATGATTCAGCCCCACCTCTAGGAGCATGGCTTCCTCTCTACCTGTACGAGGGCTGAGATCGGAGGAGCTGGTGATACCCAGTAGAGTGATGAGCAGCTACAGCTACTTCTCTTCACTGGTGCTGGCAGTGTATGACAACATACTGGGACCCACCATACTGTGCCGATGGACAGGTAGACACATGATGACAGAAAACCCATCAAGACAACAAAGTAAGTGATCACAAACATACACACTCTCACGAAATGTGAATCGATATTCCCATTCATAACTCTGAGACAAGTTAGAAATTAGAAAGTTACATAGTTACGCTGAAATTTTAGATGTTAGTCAATTTCACATGAGCAAGTCACATTACCTCCCTCCCTCTCTCTCTCTCTCTCTCTCCCTCTCCCTCTCCCTCTCCCTCTCCCTCTCCCTCTCCCTCTCCCTCTCCCTCTCCCTCTCCCTCTCCCTCTCCCTCTCCCTCTCCCTCTCCCTCTCCCTCCCTCTCTCCCTCTCTCTCTCTCTCTCTCTCTCTCTCTCTCTCTAGCATTTCCAGAGCCGTCTATAGAGACACTAATGATGCTCTCTAGCTTCTCTATCAAGGACGAAGCTGGTCGTGAGGACAAAATTAAAGATATCGAAACAAAATTTTACTCCCTTGAAAAATACGACACAGTTGCCTCTAGTTTCATCTTCAAAGCTCCTCTCAGAGGAGGCAAGACCAGCATATTCTCATTCTTCCTGACCTTACCGTACAGAGAGTTGTCAGAGTACATGCAACGATTCCACTTGTGTGAGAGTAAAGTGAAGAAACTGCTCAACAAGCACTTCATCAACCCCATGAAGGAAATGATAGTAAGGCAATGATTCAACTATTGTTTGGTAGTGAATTTTGTAATTTGATAATTCAGTTGCTGTGTGAAAACTTTGGTAAATGCAAGCTTTCGCCAAAATCAGCTTTTTTATTACATAAACTAGGCGCTGGGTACCAAAATTATACTAGAAGCCCAAGTCTGAGTCATCCAAAATTACCAGCTATACAGTATACTTCATTTGTTTCTCAACTCAATCACTCTTTCTTTCTCTCCTTCTCTCCTTCCTTCCTTCCTTCCTTCCTTCCTTCCCTCCTCTCTCTCTCTCTCCTTCTCTCTCTCTCTCTCTCTCTCTCTCTCTCTCTCTCTCTCTCTCTCTCTCTCTCTCTCTCTCTCTCTCTCTCTCTCTCTCTCTCTCTCTCTCTCTCTCTCTCTCTCTCTCTCTCTCTCTCTCTCTCTCTCTCTCTCTCTCTCTCTCTCTCTCTCTCTCTCTCTCTCTCTCTCTCTCTCTCTCTCTCTCTCTCTCTCTCTCTCTCTCTCTCTCTCTCTCTCTCTCTCTCTCTCTCCCTCCCTCCCTCCCTCTCTCTTTGTGATTAGAGTGAGAGACCAATTCGTGTGATGGTTCGTGATCAGATAGCTCCTCTAATGGATAACTTCACCCGTAAACTAGAGGGATTGTGCCAGGTCATGTACTCAGTACGATATGATAGTCTACCAACCAATATACCAGTGAGGCACACATGAAGCTATGTGTTCATTATCATGTGATGTAGATAGAGGACACATTCCTAGGGACAGAACTGAATGATCACTATCTCAAACCCAATCTCAGTGTAGACTTTATTGCAAAGTGAGTGTGACATGTCCTATACATGAGTACATTATAGTAGCTATGCTGCTTTTATGGTATTCTGCTATCAGTGCTGTGCTGTGCCATCTACAAATGGGAGGATACACACTAGTGATAGGAAACGACAGAAGAAGAGTTAATCAGGTTAGGTCTGCCCTCACTATAATAATTATACTGTTCACGTAGAAATTTCGCCCATTTTCACACTTTTTGTCATAAAAAATTCACTTAAATTTTGGTTGGAGCAACAAAACTTTCCTCACTCACTCACTCACTCACTCACTCACTCACTCACTCACTCACTCACTCACTCACTCACTCACTCACTCACTCACTCACTCACTCACTCACCCACCCACCCACCCACCCACTCACTCACTCACTCACTACCTTACTCACTCACCCACTCACTCACTCACTCACTCACTCACTACCTTACTCACCCACCCACTCACTCACCCACTCACCCACTCACTCACTCACTCACTCACTCACCCACTCACTCACTCACTCACTCACTCACTACCTTACTCACTCACCCACTCCATTCCTCCCTCTTCCCTCACTCATTTATCTGTCTCTCTCAGATGCTCCACACACTTGGTCTGTTCCTAAGTGAGAAAGAGAGAAAGACAACGCGATGTGTGCCCACTGACAAGTCCGAGGGCAAGCGATATGTTCCAGACCTCTTCCTGCAAGGGTACATCAAAAAGGTAAGTGGTAAGATAATGATAGAAAATTGAATTCTCTTTAACTAGCCTGATGGGCGCTTCCCATTCAATCTTGAGCATTTGTGGAAGAGTGAGTTTCCCACTACAGTGATTGATGTGGAGAAGGGAAAGGTAACTATAGTAACCAGTCCTAGCCCCTCCTACTCCTCCTCATTACAGGTGTATATTATTGAGTCGACTGTTCCAGTGTACATGAGAAGGAAAGAAGTGGGTGTGGCTGACAAGAGGAAGATCAAGCAACTGTATGTAACCACAGCATGTTAGATTATACTGACGAATGTATATTATAACACATTAGTAACCAGATTATACTGACGAATGTATGTTATAACACATTAGTAACCACAGCATGCTAGATTATACCGACGAATATATATTTATTACGAGGTCATCCCTACATATCATTGCCGATCGGCAATGAGTTGTAGCCTGAGTTGTTGAATAAAAGTTGATCCCGACTATTTTGGGGATAGCACTAAGTGACCACTTTGTATCTTGATAGATTATGTATATTATTATAACACATTCAGACCTATGTAATATTAATTAGTCCATGCCTGAGTTGTTAAATATAAAGCAAATCCTGAGCATTTTGGGGATAGTTCTGTTCTAGTGCGTAGTGTGAACGCAGTATAAGTGTATCTTGTCCAACTGTCCATTGTGAATATAATTACAAGCTTGTGAATCTCATTAGTGTATGAATCTCATTGTGAATCATCTACCATATTTATTGGTGTAGAAGCCACCTTTGAATAGAGGCCAGTCCTGTTTAGAAGCAGGGACGTAACTAGGATTGACGAAGCGGAGGGGCAAGCCATAGGAAAGTAGAAAATGCGTGCGCATAGCGCTGCCAAACACAAAATCTAATTAATATTCATGAGATAACGTCATTTTGACACTTTGATTCGCTAAAAGCCCATAACAAAGATGGCGCGCAACGTATGCTGTACTGCTGAGTGTGTACTATACTCACTCTCTAGGTCAGGAGGACTTCTAGAAGCTAAGTTCTGTTATTAATATGCTTCCGGTTCTTCAAAAGCGGGGGGGGCAACTGCCCCCCCTGCCCTACCGTAGTTACGTCACTGAGAAGCCTTGTCTGAAATAAGTTAGGAACTAAATACATGGATGCAACATAATTACATGCATAGATATTATACAAAATAGTTTAAATGGAGTGTGTGGCATGTGCTAAAATTAGCAACCTCGAAAATCCCGCTTCAAATCTAGAACAAGTTTTTCCCACCTCGAAAGTCAAGACAAGGAAGTAGAGGCCCTGGCTATTATTTGAGGATAAATTTCAAAATTGAATTCATTATGACTAAAGGTGTTCAGAACTTCAGATAGTCCTACCTTGTTGCTGCTTATGATAAAGATAGCCTTTTAACACACTCGATGCATGCCATGGCCAACTAAGAGGGCAGTGTGTACCTAATACCGTGTTCACACTATGCGTTTGAACCGAATCAAGCCGGCCCGATAGAAAGATCTCTGACAGTATATGAATGCAACTGAACTGTGCTACAACTGAACTGAACTACCATCGTGGCATGCACCCCAACCATAGGTGGGCCGCTTCTAGCACGGATCGGTTGTGTCAGAACTTTGATCATAAAGTGTGGCATGGATCGGTTGTGTCAGAACTTTGATCATAAAGTGTGGCACGGTTCGGCTTGTGTCAGAACTTTGATCATAAATTGTGGTACGGTTCGGCTTGTGGTTCCACTCACCAGCACTATGCAACTGAGAGAGTACAGGTCATAATGCAGGCGCGTGTCCAGAAATGAGGAAAGATAGGTGTGCGCGCGAAGCCCTCCCGAAAAATCTAATTAATATTCATGACATTCATTAAATTGCGTCATCTTCGTCATTATTATCATGGCCCACTGGATTTGTTCTTCGCTAAAACTAATGGAAAACAGTCTGAACCACCTTAGAATGGGATATTGGCAGCTGCTAAGTTCGTTGCAATAACAATTGTGATAAATTTATAGCCACAGTGTACTTTAATGCAATGAATAATTTAAAATTCAAAGCTGAGGGGGGTGCTAGAGCCCCCTAAGCCCTGTCTTGGACACACGCCTGTAATGGTTAGGTTCAGTCCGGCCGGTTTCGATGTTCATGTGTGAACTGGGTATAATTATTGAAAATTATGTAAACAATGTTATTAACCTATTTTTTATTATAAAATAAAAAATAAATTATTAATTATTAACAAATTAATTTTATTAACTATGATTATTGTTGCCATTGTGTCATTATTATGTATTAAATTTCTGTAGTGATGAGCTGTGTGAGTTTAGTAGAGGAAGAGAAGGTCATTTAGTGTGGGACTTCATCAGACAGGTATAAACCATAATAACTACTAGTTATCCTGGTTCACACTGCCCCTTGGAACCGAACCGTGTTACACTTTATGATCATAGTTCCAACACAACTGAATCGTGCAGAATACAGCCCACTTATGGTTGGGGTGCCGCGATGGTGCAGTTCAATCCAGTTGTAGATCAGTTCAGTTACATTCATACTATCAGAGATTAGCAACCGGGCCAACCCGGTTAGTATTGGTTCCAACGAGTGGTGTGAACGTGGTATTAGCTATCACTGATCATCATCTGATGCTACTGCTGTCTCTACTAGCTACAGTTACTACCAGAGTCTGGTGGTACTAGAGAGGCATACACTTACCAGTTTGTGAGAATGCTCAAGATGAAAGCTTTCACTCTCTGCAAATACATCGATGGTGAACCGTAAGTGATGATCACTATACCACTCACTCACTCAGTCACTCACTCACTCACTCACTCACTCACTCACTCACTCACTCTCTTTCCTGCTCATGGTAGTCAGCCAGTATCAGAGAGTGGTATCAAGGATGTGGTGATTAAAGATCTAGCTCTCAGCTCAGTGCTGGATCTGTGTACAGTGCTTTGCTATGCTGAGAAAATGAAGCCCAACAGCTACAAGACTGTGCTGGGAGACCCTCAGAAAGACATTGAACACATTCTCAATGATCTTGAGTTTGTATAGTCACTGACTGTGTGTGTTGTGATAATTTGTTAGACTGTGTATCATCACATCATGTAATACGAGTTTATTGGTCAAATGATTATTATTTGTGAAAACCAATAACTAAATTTAAAGAGGACTATTAAAATAAACTTGTTCAACTAAACTTGAAAATATTATTGTTAACAAAACTTTATAATTCACAAAAACCAATAATTAAAGTCAACTACCAATCACTCTCTAGTATAGTCACATAAATGTATTCCGAATTGTGTCACTCAGTTCCTCTTCTCCTACATAGTTAGATCGTAGCACAGTGACAAGAGTGGCCCAGTTGGCTGGGCTCTGTGGAGTAGACTGCTGCTGCCAGCATGTGAACACATCACTAAAGCACTCAAGGCAGTCTCCTCTACGATGCTTCTCAATACCATCTAGAATACTGGAACCGATCCCCAGGGACAGACCCACTTTCCTCCACTTGGCAGGTATCTTGCTGGCTACTGCTTCCAGGAATTGGAACTGTGATACTGTATCAGTGCCTGCATCAACATTATGAACCAACATGAAAACCAACTGTAGTGCATGCTCACCAGTTGGAGGAGGAGATGAGAGAGTGATGGAGGGAGACTGAGCAGTGGCTGATGCAGAGACAGAGACTACATGAAAATAGACCATCATCAAACAATCTGTGTCAAACATAACATCTCACCAGTGGGAGGAGGTGATTGTGGTGTACAAGTGGCTGATGAGGCAGAGACTGTGCTGGCTACATGAAAAGATACACTATAATACTAACATGCTGATCATCATCTGCCACACTCACCATCTGGTGCTGCCAGCCATGCTAGCATCCCATCATCAGAGCACTCACCAGTAGCAATATCTGGTCTAACAGAGCAGGTGAGATGAGCTGGAGAGAAGGCAGTATCTGCCACACAAGCATGAGGAATAGATTCACAGATCTTGAAGGGACAGAAGAACCCATCAGTGAACACAATCTGCTTAGTATCAAGGTGACGCTGCCTGCAGACTGTGGCTATGGCGTGGTGGATGGCGGCTCTGATATGAGGAGCAGCTAACTTGTTACCATTGAAGTGAACTGTAAGCCAAGCATGGCTCTCTACTAGTTGCATCAAGCCTCCGCCGACCTTGCACTCAAAACGGACAGCATTATGACCAAGGATCGTTTTAAGAGCAAACAGCTGCTTATTGAAGAGCAAACCCACTACTAAGGCAGAGAACATACCAAGAGGTATTACCCTGGTGCGACAGAGAAGAACAAGAGGAGCAAGATCGCAAGAAAGAGAGGGAATCCTTTTGTTGGTAGGAAGGATGGAAGGAATGAAGAACAACTCCTCTCCATCGATGCACACGGGTGCTATGATTAGGAGATGCTGTAGAATGGACAGGAAGTCGTCCACTGAGTAACTACACTTCCCCTCCTCATTCACTCGATACTTGGAGCACACGATATCTACTAGCTTCTTGTTAAACAGCCCTTGCTCTCGCAGCATATCTATGCCAGGATAATGAGAAGGAATGAGATGGAGATCAATGATGCCGAGATTCAATATCTCAGTGACTTCACTGAGAATGGCCTGAGGGTCAGTGAAGACCAGGTGAGGGGCAGCAGCTTGAAAATACAAGCAGAGAGCAGCTCCATCAAGAAACACTAGTGCTGCCATCACATCCTCCTCTCCCATACTGAGATTCCTTCCTACCTCTATACACTCTGCCAGACCTAAAACACTCCGACCCTCCTTCTTTGCCTTGCCACTCACCTCCAGTTCAAAAACATACCATCTAGTAGGTATATCTACTTCTGCATCGCTACAAGCATCCATAATCTTCTGTCTTACATAAGACGCCACCTCACTGCGACCTTTCTCGACCCGAGTGTTGATCGGGAGGAGAATATCTCCTTCGCGATTAACTTTAATGCACATTGACTTCAGCTCACCAAGACTATTCTTCAGCCATCGATTCTTACCAGATAGCGTTTGGTCAAAAAGCCGTCTATGCTTGTCAGCGTGAGTGCCGATCAAGAGGAACTTTGGCTCTGATGATCCTTGACCACTGCCTTCCTTTGAGTGCTTTACAGACGTGAGAATGCGAATAAGTTCTTCAATGAATTCAAGTTGAGATTTCTCTAGTAGCGTTGGTTTTCGAAGATGCTGGTCATCTTTCACATACTCGTACTGGAGCTTATCATTAATAGAGTGGTTGAGCTTTGAGGGTACTATGTTGACCGTGCTACCCCTGACAAATGCAGGTACGAGGCTGATGAAAGATGGCTGTCCACCAGAGTCAATTAAGTGGACAAAGGTTTTCTTTTTGTTGTTTTCTTTCGAGATGTCAGGATCGGTGATAAGCTTATTGACGACATCGGAAGCTATGCCTTCTACTTTAGGAGGAACTGGCAGGGGATTAATATTAGCATCATCGACACTCTCTTCTAGTGAAGAACTAGAGACCAGAGGGATAGCTGGTGATAGCACTGGAGGAGTGTGATCCACATCAGATGGTTCCTGTGCACTGCTCTCAGTGGCTGCAGGAGTAGTGCTGGTGGCTGGTTGAGGAGGAACAGCATGAGATGGATTGAGCTCAATCATCTTCACCTCCTCTGCAATATATTTGAGGTAGGTATCATCATCGAGCTCCGTCCATGTAACATCTCCGCTGCCATCAGCTTTGATGCGGTAGAAAGAGATGGCTCTGGTTGCTCGTGTTGCTAATGGTGTGCTGGTCCTACTAGGAGGAGGTGGTAGGCCAAGCAGGAGATGTCTGATGCAGGTCTTGCCCACACCAGGAGGACCAGTGATGAGAGCTTTAATAATAAGGACCTTAGTACGACCCTCTCTCATAGCCCTTTGGACTAGATTTGTGTAGGAAATGGTCTCTGTTAGAATAGAAAATAACCATAATAATCAGTTACATGTGAATTATGAGTACATGTATTAAAGAAATTAAAAAGATTTCAAACGAAATCAAAAGGATGTAGGGTTGTGAAATCTACCACTGGTCCACAATGTAAACTAACAAGGAACAAGCATGGAATGGTAACACGATTGACTTGCTAACAGACCATAGATCCCTACATCAGTGGCTGCTGTGGTTGGCTATAGCTAGTTCAGCTAGTTGCTGTCGACTGACACCTGACATGCATTCAGCTTGTGACAAAATATTGATCTTATGTACAGCCACTGATGTAGGGATCTATGGTCTGTTAGCAAGTCAATCGTGTTACCATTCCATGCTTGTTCCTTGTTAGTTTACATTGTGGACCAGCGGTAGATTTCACAACCCTACATCCTTTTGATTTCGTTAGAAATCCTTTTAATTTCTTGTTTGTGTCCTTTTTTTCTTTTCAGTGAAGTTCAAGTGCAGTTCAATATCATGCATGTACTGAGCCGTCTTTGTTTCCACCATTGGTTTAGTTTTCGTTGTTGTTGGCTTTTCTTTATTATTAACAATTAAAATTGTAGCTAAAAATAATTGTTATGCTGTACATATCAGCTCGCCTACGCATGCATGCATGCAGTGCATACGAGCCCCGCCCACACTTGTTTGTAGACCTGTACGGTGGTTATAATTATCTGGCAAGCGCAGAATGGTGATCCTACACGAGCTTGCCGTTCTTCGAAGACTCCAGACGATTATTTGTTCTCCGTGATCCATACGGCGTGGGCGATACTGAAGCTTGTGCTTGGTCACGTGCACTAGCCACTGCTTGGTCACGTGCGTATTGCGCAATCACAATAATGGAGTCTAACACTTAGCTGACAATGGATCACGATCGAGAAATCATGGAATTTATATCGCCGTTTCGCTAAAAACAAAGTTCAAAAGGCACCTGCCAGGAGAATTTCACGACTGTTCGTGAGTGTTTTGGTCTCGGCACCGCTCGCGTAAAGGCGCTAGGCGAGTGGAAGAAAGAAGAAGAAGAAAACGAAGATGACGAAAGTCGATTTTCACCGTTTCCAGGTTCGTCACTTTAGTAACAATTTCGAGCGATCTCCTTGCTACTGTATGATGGGGCAATGCCAGTGAGCAGATCTAAGTGTCTTTGGACGTATAAAATTCATCACCAGGCGAAATATCAGCGTTTGAATGTTAATACATTGTATGTAGCCGCCATCTTGTTTTCCCGTTCAACCCTGCATAGGGAGGCACTACCGTGCCTCCCTAATAGTGCGTGTGTGATGTTAAAGGTGCCGGACGTGATACAAATCGGTTGTATACCGGAAATATTTGTATCACTATGAATACAAATCAGTTCAATACACGGGTAGTCAGGATGTATTAGATTTACTAACCGAGGGCGCGTAGCGCTTGAGGGCGTGGTCAACATGTCAGCCATTTTTGTCAAGGGCTAGAGACAAAGTTACTGTTCATGTAAGTTGATATTGGTAGGCTATAGCTGTACTGTGAATACCAATTGTAGCCCTGTTTGTTGCTAGATAAAAAATTAAGATACAAGTAATAATGTATTTGCAGCTATCATCATGAGTTGCGGGCAAACCTACATTTCATTAACTATAGCAGCAATTATAATTCTGAAGATACCAACCATTCATAGCCAGCTAATAACAACATCCTGTTTCAATTTCCGTACACTATCAAAGCTTAGGTCCGTATATTCACTTTAGTTAATGTATTGTGTACATTGAAAGATGAACTTCTACTCTGCTTCTAGCCTCGTACCCAGGCCTATTGAGGAGAAGAAATAAGGCCTGGTATTTACTGTTTGCGCATGCGCGGGTAGCGGTGAAATTCCACAGCCGCCGGTTATCATCGTACACGTTTGCAGTACGTGATGAATATTCATCGGGTTTTTTAGCAGTTCGTGAAGCTCTCCTGTTTGCAATTTACTCTGATGACTGTATTGTATCGTCTTTTCTTGAAGCTCTAGCACAATAACAGAAGTACAATTTAACAATTGGGTGCTCCTGGTAGCGGAAACGAGCGACATTGATCGACAATAGCAGCGTGAAATGTCACGCGATTAAGCACTATCGTGTATGCAGGCTAATCACAAAGTAATTCGTCGAATCCAGAGCTAGAGCTGACGATCAAGCTGCTTCTTAGCCAGTTGTTTATAGTCCTAATAACTTAGGTGTGGCCTGAATAACTGCTACCATGTTTTCATGATGTAATCGGAATATTTTACAGTAAAATAAACGGGTATTTAGCGCATGTGCGTGCAGTAGATACCAGGCGCTTATTTCTTCTCCTGACTAGTGCCTGCATGGTACGAGGCTACTCTGCTTTTTGACTTCCACAAAGTAGTTATTGACCCAGGGAAGCAAACTTCAGCCTATTAGCTATCGATTGATCTGAAAAAGTTGCAGTAGAGTTGAAAAAAGTCCGTTCCAAAACACACTTCAAAGTCGCGACTATCGTCCAATTGCTAATGTATTAGTTTATGCCAAAATGTGATTTTTATCGACTTTTGAGCGACTGTAACCAAAAAAGTAAACTCGATTTTGAGTTTTCGACCCCAAGTCTAATAGAACAGGGTCTGAAGATTTGAATGGTGTGTTCAAAATTGAAATCCAAAGAAAACGTCGGTTCCACTTTTGAGGTGAAGTTGGGTAAGAAACAAGCTTTGCCCGGGAAGAAATGAAGTACAGCAGTTGCGTTTAGGACAGTTTGAGCCAGGTTTATTCTGTTTAAACTGCAGCGCTCAGTGGCGTAGCCAGGAAATATAAAGAAAGGTCTCCAAATCGCGCGCGGAGCGCGCGAAAAATTTTGCTAATTAATATTCATGACCTTCATAGATTACACGTGATCGTATGATACGTACGTGTATAAAATTATACTTGCTGCGCACTTGGCTAGCTGTTCTGGCTGTGATCGCTTCATGGCTTAGCCTAATAGCTCATATAAACCAGCTGCTTCAGATAAGGGCACGTGGTTTAGCTAGCTAATTTACTATGAATACTTATGAATACTAATTAAGTGGGGCTACAAGGGGGGTTTCCGGAAACCCTGGAAACCTATCGTGCATACGCGCCTGGCGCTAGTATCTCAGACTATCCCTAGACAGTCTAGAAACTAGTGAGTTAAGTATTAGCAATTCTAGTGTGGTGAAGGCTCTGGAAGGAGCCCAGAAGTCACTCGTGACCGCCATTCTCTATGAGCACTGTTATTGTCGTGCTGCTTACTTTCTGCTCTAAAAAAAAGAACAATGTTACAGGTAATACATAAGCTTGAGCTTTTTAGGTTAGCTATACACAACCGTATTGGAACAGTGGACGCCTATTAGCGGCATTTGTAGAGCTGTGAAGTTTACCATGCTAGCGATTTGTAAAGCTACGGACCTTTACCATGCTAGCGATCGGCGACAACGCTTTGTAGTTCATAGAGAAGGAAGCAGATGTTCGAGGTGCACCAATAGGAGTCCTTTCGGTACAATAGACGCAACTGGGACTAGTAAAAACTGTGCAAGAAGACGTACAGTGAACTATGATCCAAGGTGACCTTCACGGAACGGAGCGGTTGTCATTAGCAACCCGTTATATTCATCGTGTTACATTACAAGTAAATTGTGTTCTGTGCATAAACGTAATTCCGTGTGATTTCCTCTATTTCTGGTGATGTAGAGTTTGAATAATGGAGATAATGTCAAGAGTATAGTTTTTATAATAAGAAGAGTGTCGAACGTAGCATACCCGCGTACAAAATCTGTGTGGAAAGTAATGTGACACGCACATGAGTAATCGCCGTAATTTGTTAGTATAAATTATGTCATCTGCTTACGTTTGCGTGGGGACGTGGCCAAGCATCAGACGTCACTGGTGGAAAGTGATGTGACATACAAGTGAGCTGAATGACGCTGAAACCTGCCGCTCCATAGGCGCGCGGACCGATGGCTGTATTAACGTGGGCTCAACCAGTACTACCTGTAGTACTGACTGTACTACCGTCAAGCGCTTACACTTCAGAGTCACTTAGAGATAGTTAAAATGCAGTATTATGTATAACAGTAGAGATATGTGCGAAAACTCATTTTCACACATGAGTAGCCGCCATCTTAATTCACCGTCATCCCTACATATCATTGCCGATCGGCAATGATAATATTTCTGCAGATTGACAAAAATGCAACATTTACATACTTAGTAGCTTGTCATACCACCGTTTTTTTAAAGGGCCTTAAGTAAACTGAACTGAACTGCACCATTGCGGTGTTCCAACCGTAGATGGGCTGCTTCCAATGCGGTTTGATTTCAGCAGGACTTTGATCACAAAGCATTGATTTGGCTATAATGCATAATGTGAACACATGTGGGAGATAGTACATTGGGAAGAGCTACCTCAAAATTTTGAAATTACTACCTCAAGGGTACGGTATGCTATCATACCATTGTGTTCATAATTATGGTAAAAAGCAAACTAGACAATAAATATCATCAGCACATGTACATGTGTATCAACACGTCCACCCACCAGAAAAATAACCAATAGCATACCACATGGGCTGCTAGGCCCACGTGGGCTGCTTATCAACGTAATCAGTGTGTCATGTTGCGTTGTATTTCAACGCAACATGACACGAGTTGCATTGATGCAACGCAGCACATTGTCAAACCATAGTACATGATATTACACGATATTACCATAGCACACAAACCTAGCAAAGTGCAACGTTTGTTAGTTCGGCGCCGGAATAAATTGTGCAGCACAACTTGTTCAGCACAACTTGTTCCTGGTCGCCTACGCATGCATGCAGTGCATACGAGCCCCGCCCACACTTGTTTGTAGACCTATACGGCGTTTATAATTATCTGGCAAGTGCAGAATGGCGATCCTACACGAGCTTACCGTTCTTCGAAGACTCCAGACAAATGCCGGGTGTGTGCTCTCCGTGATAGTGATCCACACGGCGCAGCGATACTTTAGCTGCTTGGTCACGTGCGCTACCCATTGCTTGGTCACGTGCGTATTGCGCAATCACAATAATGGCGTCTAACACTAAGCTGACAATGGATCACGATCGAGAAATCGCGGAACTTAGATCACCCTTACGCTAAAAACAAAGCTCAAAAGGCACATGCCAGGAGAATTTCACGACTGTTCGTGGATGTTTTGGTCTCGGCACTGCTCGCGTAAAGGCGCTAGGCGAGTTGAAGAAAGAAAGAAGAAAGAAAGAAGAAAGAAGAAAACGAAGATGACGAAACTCGATTTTCACCGTTTCCAGGTTCGTCACTTTAGTAACAATTTCTAGCAATCTCCTTGCTACTGTAAGATGGGGCAACGCCAGAGAGCAGATCTAAGTGTCTAAAGACGTATAAAATTCAACACCAGGCGAAATATCAGCGTTTGAACGCTAATACATTGTATGTAGCCGCCATCTTGTTTTCTCGTTCATCCCTACATAGGGAGTCACTACCGTGCCTCCCTAATAAGAAGAGTGTCGAACGTAGCATACTCGCGTACAAAATCTGTATGGAAACGTACAAGTGAGCTGGATGACGCTGAATCCTGCCGCTCCATAGGCTCGCGGACAGCACCGACCGATGGCTGTACTAACGTGGGCTCAACAGACGTCACTGGATGGTACGATAGCATACCGTATCCATGAGGTAGTAATTTCAAAATTTTGAGGTGGCTCTTCCCAATGTAGCTACTATCTTCCATTATAGGCGAGTCAAGCAATGATTTGTGATCAAAGTCCTGCTGAAATCAAACCGCACTGGAAGCAGCCCATCTATGGTAGGAATACCGCAATAGTGCAGTTGAGTTCAGTTTACTTAAGGCCCTTTCAAAAAAACGGTGGTATGATACGCTACTAAGTATTTAAATTTGCATTTTTGTCAATCTGCAGAAATATCAAATAATAGTACTGGCAAAACTTAGATACTTGAGAATGTATAACAGCTTCTTCCATACAAGCCAAAACAAAAAGTTTACTTAGCACTATCAACAAAAGGAAAACTATTGAACTTTTTCAAGTTCTTGTCTGAAACTAGGCATGAGTGGATTATGCTAAAACATTTACGGCAGTATATAATCACTGGACTGGACCGGTGGACTGGACTGGTGGACTGGACTACCGGACCGACCTTTGCGAAACGAAACAGGAAACCGTGCCCATAATTACTATACTACTAAACCCAAGACCCTAAAAACCTTTGCCAAACAGCGCCCAGTATTTGCCTAATATGCTAGAATAGTACTGGGTGCCGTTAGGTCCATACTGGGCAAATACTGGGCGCTGTTAGGCGAAGGTTTTTAGAGTCTTGGGTTTAGTAGTATAGTAATTATGGGCGCGGTTTCCTATTTCGTTTCGCAAAGGTCGGTCCACCAGTCCAGTCCAGCGATTGTATACTACCAACATTTTACCTACTCTTCTATGCTGGGAAGCTTTATGCTCAAAAATCTGTCTGGTGATGAGGCAGATAAGAGGCACTGCTTGGTCCAGCCTCAGATTCTGCCTAACCAAGCACTTGTACTCACCTGTTCTAGCTGTTTACTATAGGCTACAGCTAGCAGCTATGTTAGGGAATGAGCCATTCGGTACCCTTAACCCATTGCCAGAAATGTAATACATTTTCTGGACATGTGCAGTTTACATAGGGTGTCCGTATTCACTGGACTGGACTGGAAAACCACACCCAAAATAGGAATACACCATACCTCACGCATGAAGATACAGTAGTCACAACCAGTGTCTAGCTAGCACTGGAGTTTACCATAATTATTGTTTAGGCTGTATTCAATACTGGACTGAAACTATTATAATTGTATGCTTCGCAGTGGGCGGAGCGGGCTCTGTTTTTTTCTGATTTTGAATTTGACTTTGAATGGGCTCACAGAGAGAGAGAGAGACTCCGACACTACACACAGATGCATGACATTGACGTTGCATGCAAAATTCTCGTTGCCATGCATACATGAGATCATGTGAAAAGAACAGACCAACCGCATGACTTGCTCGAGATGCTTTTTGATGTCGTTGCCTTACTCACAGCGTATCAAAAGCCTATCTCCCAATCACTACTGTACGTTCTTGCCTACCACGTATACAGATTTTCTACCAAGTATACGGAGTTGGAAAACGTCTATTGGAGTTCGATTGATGCTTTATTCTCATTATGTGCTCCTGCTAAAACCAAGACATATCCGTTCAAAGTTACTGAGATTTACTAGCATATTTATATTCTGCACACACACACACACACACACACACACACACACACACACACACACACACACACACACACACACACACACACACACACACACACACGCACACACACACACACACACACACGTACAGAGCATTATTAGCATTATTGTGAACAACAAGCAAAAACAAATTCTAGTTGTCATGGTTACTGCATGGTGTGAATATACTCACCAAGTGTCACTAGGTAGTCTACAACAGACTGATGATCATCTCGCTTTGCTAGATCCAGTGGAGTCCTCCCATACTGCAGATAATGGTTATCATACAGTAATGAAGTTCCCTCAATTAGTAACTATTATACAGTGATATCACACACACTTGTACTGGTTACTGTCCAGCTCAAGGCTCTTTCCTCATGTTGTACTGATCTCAATGATCATGACTCACGCGATTATAGCACCAAGAGGCAGAGTCGTGTCTAGTATTACCGCAACATGCCCTAGGACATTAGTCGCATATCCACTAATTCACACATGCGTAGAATGTTTCGGAATAATTATTCAAACAATTAAGTCGCACACTATTGTGTTACATTGATTCTGATCATCCACTAAGGCTATAGTGTTGGCTACGTAGATATTCGGAGTGCATGTTCTAGATTGTTTAGGCTGTTGTGAGAGAGCTGACTACTGGAGAGAGTTGCCCGCAGGCTAGAACAAGTTTATCTGCTATGACACGTGCAAATACGAGATAATACATGTGATTGGATGGCATCTCATGGGATGCATGCTTTGATCTACCATTGTCCCGCTTGTAGTGGGCAAGGCCAGGCTTGTGTATGGGCCATATACAATACACTAGCTAGTCCACTAACACACATGTACCATATACAATACACTAGCTAGTCCACTAACACACATGTACCATATACAATACACTAGCTAGTCCACTAACACACATGTACCATATACAATACACTAGCTAGTCCACTAACACATATGTACCATATACAATACACTAGCTAGTCCACTAACACACATGTACCATATACAATACACTAGTTAGTCCACTAACACACATGCACCATATACAATACACTAGTTAGTCCACTAACACACATGTACCACATATAATACACTAGCTAGTCCACTAACACACATGTACCATATACAATACACTAGCTAGTCCACTAACACACATGCACCATATACAATACACTAGCTAGTCCACTAACACACATGTACCAAATACAATACACTAGTTAGTCCACTAACACACATGTACCATATACAATACACTAGCTAGTCCACTAACACACATGTACCATATACAATACACTAGCTAGTCCACTAACACACATGTATCATATACAATACACTAGCTAGTCCACTAACACACAATCTCACCACCTCAGTGACACTCACCTCATCCCTCAGCTGTCTGTTGGCTCCATGGGATACTAGTAGCGTCACCACCTCCAGGTGACCATAACTAGCAGCATAGTGACAGGCAGTCAATGAGTACTATAAGAGGATAGAAAGTGTACAGAACTGGAACAATAGCTATTTTAATATTCATCTGATCAAACACTATAACTTCAGGATCCAAATAAACACATGACTGTCACATGACTGCAGCAGCTAACACATGCTCTCTCTGATCCTACCCAGTCACCATCACAACACTAGTGAACCTGTTCACCAGCTCCCTCCCTACCACTACAAACCACACTGTGGTCACTATTATAAAAAATAGCACCTAAGGTGCAGATGCCTCGGTACACCATCCACCATTCCACAAACACAGCAACTGCAGATGCATGTATACAGGATTTCTTTACAGCAATCACAATGCAGTACTTTAGTTTAAAATAATATGCAATCAGAAGCCAATCAGTGCAAATTAAACTGGGCGTGTCTACAGTGTTTAGCACAGCAACGCATACCACGAGCGAGTAGCTTCCATAGCTTGCTTACACGATTTCTCTGGACCTGCGCTGCTATCCTGTAGTAAAATTATAACCTATCAACTTCTAAGCAGTCAACTGTGGACAGCTTTGCCTTTGGAGAAGTCCAGATCGCCAGCCACGGCAATCAAGGTAAGCAAATCACGCCATAACTCGCGAACGAAGCTTTAGAACCAAACTTCTACACATCAGATCCGAGTAAATATCGATTTCTGCTTGTGTTGCTTGTTTCAGCGCTTAGTTTTCAGTGAGCGACGAGAAATGCATAACTCGCGAACGAAGCTTTAGAACCAAACTTCTACACATCAGATCCGAGTAAATATCGAGTTCTGCTTGTGTTGCTTGTTTCAGCGCTTAGTTTTCAGTGAGCGACGAGAAATGCTTGCAACAGACAGAATAAAGCACCAAAGGTGCAGATGCCTCGGTGCAGTAGCATGTATGCTAGCATGCAATTAGCAGATGCATTATGACAGCACGTATGCATGAATGCAGTAGATCCATGGAAGCATCAAAACAGTGTCATAGAAGCATGCAATGCAAGCTACAGTAGAAGTGACCAGCAGATCCATGGAACATGCAGGCAAGCAGCAGATCATAGCAACAGTGCTATGGAAGCACAGGCTAGTGGCAGCTATCCAGCAGCAGGCAAGCAGCAGATCATAGTGCCAGTGCTATGGAAGTGCATGCTAGTGACAGCTTATCCAGCAGCAGCAGCAGCAGCAGCAGCAGCAGCAGCAGCAGCAGCAGCAGCAGCAGCAGCAGCAGCAGCAGCAGCAGCAGCAGCAGCAGCAGCAGCAGCAGCAGCAGCAGCAGCAGCAGCAGCAGCAGCAGCAGCAGCAGCAGCAGATCATAGCAACAGTGCTGTCGAAGGCTCGAAGCGCAGGCTAGTGGTAGCTATCCAGCAGCAGCAGCAGATCATAGCAACAGTGCTATGGAAGCACAGGCTAGTAGCAGCTATCCAGCAGCAGCAGCAGCAGCAGCAGAAGCAGCAGCGGCAGCAGCAGCAGCAGCAGCAGCAGCGGCAGCAGCAGCAGCAGCAGCAGCAGCAGCAGCAGCAGCAGCAGGCAAGCAGCAGATCATAGCAACAGTTCTATGGAAGCGCAGGCTAGTGGCAGCTATCCAGCAACTGTACAAGCTGTTGTACAAAAGTTGTGTTGAAGCCAAACAGAATAATGTAGCTGGGCGTGACTGTAACTGCTCTGCTCGCTCCGGCTCACCTGTCGAGCAGCTAAGTGAACTCAAACAAGCTTTCGCTCGCTAGTTTCACTGCTGCCAATGGAGTCGCGCGAGCTGTACTATCTCAGATCAAGCCTTCAAGTTGCACTGTAGCCATCTGTAGACAGTTTTGTCTATGAAGTAGGCCCGAGCGCTCAAGACGGCTGTTTAGGTTAGCAAATCACGCCATAACTTCAAAACAAAGGCTTTAATAGCAAATCTGTCAAATTTGATTTTCATAAACTATCGAGATCTACCTGTATTGCAAGTTTCAGCGCTTAGTAGCAAGCGGTTGCTGAGATACGCATTGCGGACACACACACACACACACACACACACAAACGAACAGACTACTGTATGCCTCGTGGCTCCGCCCACACCTCGGCATAATGACAGACAGCACGATTACAGTATACCTTGTTAGCTCCGCCCTCGGCATAATGATGGAATGCTACTGGGACCCACAGAGGAGATAGGCACTAACCCCTTCACCACCCAGGATTGCTCAGTGTGGGTCACATGACATGTGTGACAACCTGCACTGTGAATGCTACTCAACACAAGAGAGTGACCTCTGAATAAAGGACACAACGTCCTAGAGAGTGCATGGTACAATCTCAGTAGTAATGGGTGTGCTTAGTAGACAATGACTATCAGTATGCCAGGACAGTGTATCCAGTATCAGACAATACTCTGCAGCACAGCATTGGATGGTCTATATTTAGCAACATCATGTGACTAGTTGGTAATATCACAATCCATAGATAATTATAACACAGTAAAACGATGTTGGATGTGATGAACGGCTCAAGTCAACAGAGGGATCTACGGAGATGTGCTGACACACTCACTGCATCATTCTTGCTTGAGCTGCACGAAGTTGTGTGAAGTTCCATTTGGGCACTATAAGCTTTGTACAATGTAGTCTTTCCTTCACATTACATAGTGTTAGATTATTTGATAGACAGATAAAGACAGGACTCTATCAGCTGTACCAGCGAATACTACCATGCTTAATATATATAGTCTACTAAAATCAGTTTGTATACACAAAACAATCAATATTTCGTCTGAAACGTACCATTGCTGTAGCCTTCGGACATACATGTTACAATGACTGTCCCTCGCCGGATTGCAGTATACAAGCTCGTTGCTTATCCACATGTACTGTATTATCAATGCCAGTTCTATTACTCATTTACTACCAATGATACTTGTGTTTATTCACAAGTACCCAATGTACATGTACAGTAATACACTGTACACTGTTACTATGACTCACATTATTTGTGGCATTAACTTGAGCTGTTGTTCTCTCAACCAGGTATTGTACAATGGCTGTGTGACCCTCACTAGCAGCCCACATCAGAGCAGTGGTTCCACCCTGCACATGAGGAAAGTGAATCAATATAACACATGCACTTCTTTATTATTATCTTACTAAGGAGACAGATAAAAGTTTGTCTAATTAATATGCACAAAAATGTCTTCATGTGTAAAATACGAGCATGTTAAAGGTGGTCGGTATTTACGGCACGCGTGTTGC
This sequence comes from Haliclona indistincta, assembly GCA_964017065.1. Taxonomy (NCBI): domain Eukaryota; kingdom Metazoa; phylum Porifera; class Demospongiae; order Haplosclerida; family Chalinidae; genus Haliclona; species Haliclona indistincta. Next base: position 827,689 of record OZ024790.1, on the reverse strand, counting down.
TATGGGTAGTCTTTCTGAAAAACTAAAACAGCAGACAGATTGTTATTGCAAGCGCTTTTTGACTGCAACTAGTATAACAGAGCTCAAGAACCTGTCGTGCTTATGAAAATATCGATGATGCGGCCCATGATCAACATTTTGGCATAAACTCAGCTTCTGTGGGGTTAATATTCCAGCAATGCAGGCTTCAGCGAAGCTACAATCAAGTAACAGAGATTTTTTTGATCATGCTCCTAGAAAGCATCGTTGCATGTTCAGCAGCGTGGTTTTTCTGAAATTTCTCACCGATATTGCATGTATTTACAAAAATCATTCTGTTACGGAGTAGCCCACGTGCTCATGATCACGTACAGCAAAACAGCGTCCACCTCCAGCCTACAATAGCAAGGTCTCATCATAGGAGCAGCACTGTTAGGCAGCAAGGCTAAGTATACAGTTGTATTTGCTATGTATATTGTTGCTATGGCAGCAACAATGTAATAATTATATTCATAGCGGCCACATGGTTGCTAGGTCTGACCACTCCTAAAGCGCTGTGAAGGCCAGCAATGAAGACACTAAACAATATTCTTCTCCTCGAGAGCGTCTGATACTACACAACTCAGCAACAGCTGGCAAAGCTGAAGGGATAGTAAACTGAAAAACGGTGCGCCACTCTTCGGACGCATTGTAACAGTGTAACTACAAAGCCTAGCTATTATCTACCGATGGATTAGCATCCTCCGGAGTGCCGTAGGCTACTAGCTTGGGCACCTGAGTAGCTGGCTCTGAGTAAAGTGCAATATATAGAGTCTCGCCGTTTTTCAGCTTTTTCACAACATTTCAATCCATAACTTACAAACAAACTCCTCCAAGCTTAGCTGTCTCGAAGAAACTGGTTGCCTATCAAAGCTGTTCACACAATTTGGCACAGCAGAACACAACTATTCCACCGACGCCATTTACATTGCCAGCATTCAGTGGTCATTCAGTGGTGCATTGGCGTAACTGTTCTCCGTCACCTCAAACAAGCAGCATAATAATTATTAAACCATAGTATGAATAATTCTCTTTGATGTAACGAGCGTTAATGAGGGCTATAAATCGCATACAGCCCGCACACATTTCAAGATGGCCGCCGCGTTCGAGAATCCACAAACAAACGGCGCTCGGGCTGCTCTGTGGTCTTCCTGCGACGCAAGGTAGCCAGCTAGACGTTAGGCAAGCAGCGCACTATGGTTTAAAGTAGTTATATACCTCACAGTCGGTGTGTGTGTAAGCATTAAAGCTCTTGGGCTACGCCCGCGGGCTTTAAATCGCTTAAACACCTCCTGATCGGTATATAACTACTATTTATTCTTCTCTCTTGTGCATATTATCACTGCCCAGCAACAATGTTAAACGAAAAGCGGGCGTATAAAAGGGGAGGAGCCAGTCCACAATTTGCAAATGGCGGCCACAAAAAAATTACACGTGTGCTTGCGTGTACCCATGTACTGTCTCTGTATTGTCCTGTACACATTGTAGTGTATTACAAGTATGTATGTTATCAGGACATAAGTGTGAACATGTGCATATTGTAAATAACGAGTACCATGGCAAACTTATCGAGAAAGCACGTGCGTCTTTGATATCCATTTCACGAGCCAAGAAGAAAGAGAGGTCTTTCAGCATAGACTGAAGAATGTCCGTCAGCTGCTAACACCGCCTGATAGTCAATCTCTCGACAACTACTCGCTTTTCAAGACACTGTGTGAAACCAGGAACCAGGAATGTTATTTTGTTAGCCATAGGTAGCACAAGCAGCAACACCTGCACGCTTGTTTCGTTCTTCCGCGTTACTACAGCGTAATGTATACCAAGTTAACATTGTTTTACGCATGTGCGTAGTACTAGTGGATGGCGGTGGCGCGAAAGCGGTTCACAAGTTTGTAAGTTTGAAAATCGCCGCCATTTCTGTATTAACGGTCATTTTACATCCGGCCTGGCCCTGCCCTTTTTATACGCCTGCTGAGCTCGCGGAATGTCCGCATCGATTCCGTACCTTCCAATGTTTTTATCCGCCCGCTGTTCGTTTAAGTGAGCATTTTATACTACAAAAATACAGGCTCTATGATCATAGCCATGCAATTTGATTGGACAGTCAGACTCACAGGAACAAATGCAGTATTTTACTGACGGCTAGTAATAGAACAAAGGTTAGTTTCACATTGTGCATGTTGCTCGAGAATGCTCAATTGCTTGAGAAATTTGAAAAACTAAATGACGTGTGAAGCGCACCGCAAAAATTATGGATAATTATGCTGAGGTGGGCGGAGCCACGTAGGCATACAGTAGTCCGTTCGTTTGTGTGTGTGTTTGTGTGAGTGTTTGTGTGTGTTCGCAATGCGTATCTCAGCAACCGCTTGCTACTAAGCGCTGAAATTAGCAACACAGGTAGATCTCAGTAGTTTATGAAAAGCAAATCTGGCAGAAATACAATTAAAGGCTTTGTTTTCGAGTTATAGCATGATTTGCTCGCTGTTGCGAGCATTCGGCTTTCTTCGGAGACAATACTGTCTACAGCTGGCTGTATCGCAACTTGAAGCCTTGATCTGTGATAGTGCAGCTCACACGACTCCATAAGCAGCAATGAAACAGACTCATCTTGCTTGATGAGTGAGCCTGAGCGAGCAAGCATTGGTACAGTCTATGCAGGTCTTCAGTAAACAGCTTTTATCTTTATTATGCCTCGGTGGGCGGAGCCACGAGGCATACAGTAGTTCTCATTCATTCGTTCCGTCCGCAGGCAGAACTCCGCGTCGGCTGAAAACTAAGCGCTGATACTTGCAATACATGTTCAACTCGGTGTTGCCTCGGAACTGAATTGATAGACTTTTGGTTTCAAAGCTTCGTTACCTTGAATGGCATTGCTGGACTCGCTCAGCATTGTGGGACTTCGCTGAAGATAAAGCTGTCTACTATAGTCTTCTTCACAGCTTGTAAGACAATTCTTTACTCAAGGTAGTACAGTGAGTGCTGAGAAATCAATCGTGCTATCGCTAAGAAGCGCAAGCTATTAGCAACCAGCGCTCACGTGCTGTGTTGATTATAGGCACGCCCAACTGAATTCCATGTGGTTAGCACTGCTAGGCTTCTGATTGCATAGTTGCAACCCCACTAGCTTATTCTGCAAACAGTGCTGTATTGCAGCTTGTTGCAACGCTCTTCAGCTTTAATTTCATCATACAGGACTTGCATTGCATAACTATTATACTGCATTGTGATTGCTGTACCTGTACAGAAATCATGTATACATGCATCTGCAGCTGTTGCCTTGTTTGTAAAATGGTGGATAGTTTAATTTATTGTGTATTTGTGTATATTTTTATAACTTTAGTTTTTATGACTGTACCGAGGCATCAGCACCTTGGTGCTTTCATTACAACAGTTTGTACAATGCATTTTAAGTACATGTACTCTATGCTGCTACAATCCATGGTTCTGCTGCTTATTTTATTTTTATTTTTTATTTTTATTTATTTATTTATTATTTTTATTTTTATTATTTTTTTGGGCTAAGCCAGGATACATACAATAGCAAAAAATGCTAACACGAGGTTTGCAGTTCTGCTGCTGGCTTACATGCTTCCATGCTTGCATGCTTCAATACTGCTGCTGCATGCTTCTATAGTTCTGCTACTTGCATGCTTCCATGGTTCTGCTGCTTGCATGCTTCCATAGTCCTGCTGCTTGCATGGTTCCATGGTTCTGCTGCTTGCATGGTTCCATGGTTCTGCTGCTTGCATGGTTCCATGGTTCTGCTACTTGCATGGTCCCGTTGTCCTTCCATGAACATGTTGCTCATGCAGTTGCAAAGTACTTCCACCATTATGGTTTTACTGATTATGCTTCCATGGTTTTCTGCAACCTGCATGCTTCAATTGTTCTGTTACCTGATGCATCTGCTGCTTACATGCATCTTGACCGAGGCATCGCATCTTGTATTGTATTTCGTACAACTCGAACAGTCTTTAAATTATTTGGGGGCTGCAGCCCACCTAGCCACCCCGCTTCCATCGCCTATGGCTACAGCTGATGAGCTCACTGTAGGGTCACCATACATACAGTGTGTAGCTTGTGACCTTCTCTGTTTGTGATGATAGCTACTTAATGATGCCAGTTGTATTTATGGTCACTAGACGCCTGTCAAAGCAGTGAGTCCACACACAGCGCTAGAGAAGACACCTTCCCCAGCTAGTGTTCCATCATTAGTGAGGTTTGAATGAATTAGATATGCTATGGTCTATGAGACAATGAATCAACGATATCATGATTTAAAGCACTGTGGAAACCAAATAGATGCCTTCACACTACACAGTGCCGGGAACATAGCGTGAAATTTACGTGGAAGAATAATTATTTCGCAAATGCGCGATAGAGCATTTCGCAAATAGTAATTACACGAATTAGCGCTATATTGGCCTATGTTTGTCAACTAAAACATGAGATTCAAGATAAAATATTCGCAAATACCGTATAGCCGGTTATTTTTGACGGTCAAATATTTTTAAACCATAGTATGAATAATTCTCTTTGATGTAACGAGCGTTAATGAGGGCTATAAATCGTGTACAGCCCGCACGCGTTTCAAGATGGCCGCCGCATTCGAGAATCCACAAAGAAACGGCGCTCGTGCGCTGCTCTGCGGTTTTCCTGCGACGTAAGATAGCCAGCTAGACGTCAGGCAAGCAGCGCACTATGGTTTAAAGTAGTTATATACCTCACAGTCGATGTTTAAGCATTTAAAGCCCTTGGGCTACGCCCGCGGGCTTTAAATCGCTTAAACACCTCCTGATCGGTATATAACTACTATATAATTACTTTTTTGTAATTTTCGACATGTGCTCACCATTCGAAATAAAATCGTGTCGAAATGTTGGAGAACTGTTTAGTCGCTAAACCACGCCAGCCACGTTTCATGATTGTTAAAAGGAAGCACAGAGTGGAAGATAAGTTGCTGTACCACGGTATCCGCCCGTGCGAGTAGTCTCTCGCGTGTAGCAGTGCGCATGGGCCAGACATTTCTGTAACAGAGGCACTTGGCGTTTTTACTGCTATCGCGGCATCAAGCTACCCGCTGCTACCGTCAGATTCTGGTAAAAAGCATTGGAAGTGGGCTCTAGCCTCAATCTGTTCGCATGTGTTTGCACGATAAACTTTTTGGTCTTCAAAATGATTCAAATTTTCGACCTGCAGTCAGTGATCGAAAATAAAATCCTGTCGAAAATAACCGGCTATACGGTAGTCTTTAATTCGCAAAACTTTTCTCCCACAAATTTTTCTGCTATACAGTATACTGGTTAATAAATCAGTAGACACCTCAATTCATAGTCTAACCCTTTTCTCCTTTCACAGCAGTTCTAAATAGTAGCTATACCTTTAATCAGCCATGCGCATGTTAGAATCACAACAATAATTAACCCTTTATGGCCTATTGACGCCTTTAGGCATCATAAGTAGTGTGAAAAGTGCTCTAAAAGGTCAAATCAAGTTACAAAAATCCACCGCTTTTCGTCGTGCCCTCCCCACTAAAACATATAGAACGGGGGAATTTTAAAGGGGGTCTTCCCCGTCAACCCGGGGTTTGAAGGGGCAGAGCCCCAACCGCTTTCAGCATTTTTAAGGCTTCAGGATGCCCGGAATTGCATACTTTGGCATAGAATATGGTCTAAACTGTGTTGTTTGCTTACCTGGACACCACCAGGTAAGCCAGGTTTTTGTATCAGCCACCATGCAGGGCTAAATGAAGAACAAAATTAGTTGAAAATGACGATGTTGCAGCACTTAAGTGGCTTCAGTTCCGAAGTGGGAGTGGCCAACTCAGAGTTTAGTACATGATCGTAGACTTTGACATGCCAGGTAAAAACAGTGCTAGTTTGGAACAGCTAGCGTATAGCATGTTGTAGAAAATTGCAAGACAAACTGTCAGTTTCGAGCAAGTCGAAATTTCGTCAAAATAATTCAGTTACTAAAGGGTTAAGGTGATGGAATACCGGTGTTATGAATATTAATGAGCGACTTTCTTTTATCTGCATCTCGTGACAGAGCAACGCTAGCAGCGTGAAACTCGCTCTGATGCATCATCAAGTGTGTCTCAATGTATAATGCAGCTTGAAACATTGCACAATATTCTACACCAAAGAATAATCGACATCGTACGGATACGCATTTTTCTAGCCAAACATCTCTCCTGGCTAACCGTGCAGCAAAGGTTACCAGCTGAAATTTGACTCTTACAAACGATTTCTAGGTGCTGACAAAGAGTTTTCTGCATTTACTTTTTCTGATTTTTTAAGAAAAACACTTTGACATCCAAAATCATCGCTGATTTTGCAGTGACGCCCATGCTTGTCGGTGCACAAAACAGCTATGTTCAGTGTGGGTCAACAAAACGATTCATCCGCACCTGCAAAATTTACTTAGCCTTATGTAGGTTAGCCCATCTTGAAGTAAATAGTTATACAGGTGCAGATTCCTGGCTAGAAGCTAAACAGAAATTCATGATGCGTGTTTTGGTTGCTGCCATCAAACTGCTTTGCATCAAAGCTTAGCTTTAGAACTATTGTAGAAGTACAGTATCTGGCGTCTCTATTATTCGTCTTTACATCGTTGTAGCATGTTTCATCTTGACACAGTGTTTGTTGTTGCTAACTTTAGAATAATTAATGAGCACACGGTACCGCCACCTTAAACGACGTTTGTCTGCACTTGAGCTAGCTGATTGAACATTAATATATTCAAAGATTTTCTGTCAATCAAATTATCATTGTCTAGAAACTGTCTGCCTAGTATACATACAGTATAAATTACAGTAGATTAGTAATAGTAGCAGATCTAGTACAGTACACTACACACAATGAGAATGGACTAGCTGGAGACTCACCAAATCCTTCCAATTAGGATCACCACCTCTCTCCACAGCAGAGCGAGCATCTTCCAGTCTACCACCAAAACAAGCATCATTCAGCTTCCTATCCTGCATGAGCACACAGAGCAGCACCACTGACAGGTGATCATACCAACACTCTCACAAACCCTCTCCACACACTACTGTGGTCCTGCACTATAATACACAGTAGTTCTGCTGCCTAGTCAGTAATACAGGCTTTATGATGCTAGTGTGTATGAGCTACCTAACTAACACTGATTGTAGACTACACATGCTACAGACGACTAGTCATTACTAACACACTCTCTCACTCACCAGCTCGCTCTGCTGTTTCTTGGTTAGGCTCATGATCGCGGCCGTACCTGATGATGATATAGTCTGTGTATGAAGCAGCTAGCACAGCTAGCAACGAGCCGAGCTAGCGGCTACATGAAGAACCAAGCACATTCCTTTCGACCACCATCGCCGCCCCTCAGTACTGCGCATGTGCGAGAAGCGAGTACATGTACTACAACTGACTTACTGCAGTAAAGACGAGTCTAGAGACTATAGTGATAAGCTGTGTGAGTTCAATAGGAAATAAAGAAGTCTGATATCAGCCGAGGGAGATCTGTATTCGTGAACGTTCTCATTTAAAAAAATAATAATTTGCAGTACAGCAGGACCAACAAAACATATTAGCTAAAGTCACTGGCTAAAGTAAAGTTTTAATAAAAAAGTAAAAGTTGTAGAGATGACTCTTGCAAAAGTAAAGAAACAAGAGGGGATGATGCTTGAAAAAGTAAAGGAACAAGATGGGATGATGCTTGCAAAAGTAAAGGAACAAGATGGAATACAGTGCTTGTAAAACAGTGCAGTTACTAGTTAGGAGATGAGAAGGTGCATAGCCTCTAGACAGAGGGTCAAGGAACATGGAATGTTTATGCCTCGGTTGAGTAATCGTGAAGTCATTCTGTCCGCATTCCGTCCATTATGCCTCAGTGGGCGGAGCCACGAGGCATACTTTAGTCGTGTTGTCAGCCATTCTGTCAGTCAGTCTGTCGCAACGATTTATCGTAGCTCGCTGAAAACTAATCGCTGAAACAAGCAACACGGGTAGAAATCGATACTTGCTCGGATTTGAATTTTAAGAATTTTGATTTTAAAGCTTAGTACGGCGTAAGTTACCGCGTGAATTGCACACCTGGATGGCTGTTGGTGGTGATGTCGACTTCTCTGGACTGGAGACAAAGTTGTCTACAGCTGGCTATCTTGCAGCCAGTGAGTTTGTGAACAGCGTAGCAGACTTGTATGCGAAGCTTCATTCTCGAGTTATGGCGTAATTTGCTTACCTCGCGATCGATGGCCGTTGCTGGCGTTCTCCGTAGCACAAAACTATCCGCAGTTGACTGCCTAGAAGATGATAGGTTAGAATTTCACTACAGGATAGCAGCGCATGTCTAACGAAATTGTGTAAGCAAGCTATCTCGATCGCTCGTGTGCTATGCCCTGAACTCGAACTGAGCATGTAGTTGAATTAGTGGTCAGCACTGATTGGCTTCTAATTGCACAACTATTATACTGCATTGTGATTGCTGTCAGTACAGAAAGGTATAAGTAGGGTCTCCAATGAAAAAATTGACAGTCACAGATTCAGCGGGCTTGCATCTCGGTGTGTAGAGTAGTTTGACCCGAACATAAAACGGACAAAGAGAGAAGCGCCAAGTCCTTCCTTTTTGCAGGAAAAAATAAAAACACTCGAAATAACTGGGTGGAGCTAGCCAATCGTAAGTAAATACTTTTTGTTCAAACTGCATTCAGCACCAAAGCTTGGTTTTGTTGGTAAGGATGCACAGGATCATGCTGTCAAGATTTCCAAGCTCCAAGCAAGATTTTGTTTAGTTAGGTATCAATACATCTGCACAGCGAGTTTTATGGAGTTCATACACTTCCTTCCATCTGGCTCAAATTTTTCTGTTTTATTTTTGGTTTTTTAAGCCAGATGGAAGGAAGTGTATGAACTTCATAAAACTCGCTGTGCAGATGTATTGATACCTAACTAAGCAAAATCTGCATTAGGGTTGCTACAGCACAATTTACAAAAGCGCTGGAGTCCTAAGTCTATTTTCGTGATCGTCTTGGGGCCCCGCCCTCTTTCAATGTATGGCTTGGAAACAGCGCATAAAGATCGCCGCGACCTCGAAGAGCTTGGAAATCTTGACAGCATGATCCTGTGCATCCTTACCAACAAAACCAAGCTTTGGCGCTGAATGCAGTTTGAACAAAAAGTATTTACTTACGATTGGCTAGCTCCACCCAGTTATTTCGAGTGTTTTTATTTTTTCCTGCAAAAAGGAAGGACTTGGCGCTTCTCTGTTTGTCCGTTTTATGTTCGGGTCAAACTACTCTACACACAGAGATGCAAGCCCGCTGAATCTGTGACTGTCAATTTTTTCATTGGAGACCCTAGTATAAGGGTTAAAATTGGTATAAAACGCGGAACGTGGAATGGAATGGAATGGAACGGCGGAATGGAATATGGAATGGAACGCAAAACGATAAAAAGACACTTGATTTGACTTTTTCAGCTTGAATCATAGCCTAGAGCTTACTTCTACATCTATAGGTAGAATTGCCCAACGTAGTCTGATCTGTGTTCTGCAGTGTAACCCTCAAAGACTAGCTGTAGGTCACGTGCCACTCGCTCAGGCTCATCGTGTGCAGACTACTGAATCGAGTTCATAGGAATCACTAGCTCTCTCTGTGACGGAGAGAAACTCTACCCTTAGCTTAGATCACCATAACATGACTTATAACTACGGTGGCCCTAAAGGTCGCCTCTCGCGACTCATGCCCTCGTCCCTCACGAACGTTCTCTCCTCCCTCACGAACGTTCTGTCCTCCCTCACGAATGTTCTCTCATCCCTCACGAATGTTCTCTCCTCCCTCACGAATGTTTCTCGAAAGTTATTAAGGCGAGTATTAAGGTTAAGGGATACCACGCCTACACTGCAAAAACAAAAGTGGTAAATTACCACCCAAGCGGGAGCTATATGTGGCAGTCAACAATCACTGGACTGGACCAGTGGACTGGACTGGTGGACTGGACTGACCTTTGGTGCAGGAAACAGGAAACCGCGCCCATAATTACTACTAAACCCTACACCCAAGACCCTAAAACCTTCGCCTAACAGCGCCCAGTATGGACCTAATTAACAGCGCCCAGTATGGATCTAGCGGCGCTCATTACTATTCTGGCGAATACTGGACGCCGTTAGGTCCATACTGAGCACTGTTAGGTCCATACTGAGCACTGTTAGGTCCATACTGAGCACTGTTAGGTCCATACTGCATGAGCACTGTTAGGTCCATACTGAGCACTGTTAGGTCCATACTGAGCACTGTTAGGTCCATACTGAGCACTGTTAGGTCCATACTGAGCACTGTTAGGTCCATACTGAGCGTTGTTAGGTCCATACTGAGCGTTGTTAGGTCCATTTGTGCGCTGTTAGGTCCATCTGTGCGCTGTTAGGCGAAGGTTTTAGGGTCTTGGGTGTAGGGTTTAGTAGTAATTATGGGCGCGGTTTCCTGTTTCCTGCACCAAAGGTCAGTCCAGTAGTCCAGTCCACCAGTCCAGTCCACTGGTCCAGTCCAGTGATTGTTGACCGCCGCTATATGTTAGCGGGGAGATTTTACACCAAATTTAGTGGATTTTTTACGCCTGCCAGTGGACATTTTCCACTTCGTAGTGTAAAAACTCCACAAAATTTGGTGTAAAATCTCCCCGCTAACATATAGCTCCCGCTTGGGTGGTAATTTACCACTTTTGTTTTTGCAGTGTACCGCGAGCAACATGAGCAAGTAGATATGGTTGCCTGAAAAAAAAAACACTTGTAGCATTGCGTGTGTTCGTTTGGCTGGACAAAGCATCGCATATCCAGTCAGAGCAAAGACTGCACTTTGTCTTTTGCAAAAGCGATGGCTATACTCGTTACCATAGTGCAACGCTGGAGCAGCTAGCTTCGTCTACTAAAAAAGTCGAAATCTCGTTGTGGGCATTCTGTTACTGTAGTCTGTAGCACGACTAGGCTTGGCATGTAGCTAGACAGCTTAGTTATTTAGGGATCAACGGATCCATTTTTCGATATCAGGTTTTTAATTGCAGAGTTATGTTTACGCACAGCTTGTCAAGGCTAATTCTCGAGTGTATGCGTGAACATAACTCGGCAACTAAAGCTGATATCGAAAAATGGATCCGTTGATCCCTAAATAACTAAGCTGTCTAGCTACATGCCAAGTCTAAATAACTAAGCTGTCTAGCTACATGCCAAGTCTAGTCGTGCTACAGACTACAGTAACAGAATGCCCACAACGAGATTTCGACTTTTTTAGTAGACGAAGCTAGCTGCTCCAGCGTTGCACTATGGTAACAAGTATAGCCATCGCTTTTGCAAACGACAAAGTGCAGTCTTTGCTCTGACTGGATAAGCGATGCTTTGTCCAGCCAAACGAACACACACGATGCTACAAGTGTTTTTTTCAGGCAACCATATCTACTTGCTCGCGGTAGGCGTGGTATCCCTTAACCTTAATACTCGCCATAATAACTTTCGAGAAACGTTCGTGAGGGAGGAGAGAACATTCGTGAGGGATGAGAGAACATTCGTGAGGGAGGAGAGAACGTTCGTGAGGGACGAGGGCATGAGTCGCGAGAGGCGACCTTTAGGGCCACCGTATATAACCGTTGTTTGTATCCAGGCAGCATAATATATACGCCGGTGCAACAAGGGTGTGTGGCTATGGGTGTGTATGGTGTATTTACAGCAAGGCTGTTGTTTGAACGTTAACTTAGTTCCAGAGTTAAGATCAGTGTGCGCTGTTAGACTAAACTCTGCCTGTATAGTTAGTGAGTTTAACCTCTGGTTCATTTCTAACGAGTTACGCTCAAACAGAAATCTCAGGCTGAGCTCAGTGCTTGCACTAGTCTGACACCAGCTATCAACGCGTCTCACACTCCACTACCGCTCTCCACTCTTTGCGTGCAGCAGTGCGCAAGCTAAACAAGTCAAAGCAAGTGTCTTTTTTCTTTTCAAGTCGTAATTTGACTGTTTTCTTCACTGTTTGACGTTCCATTCCATATTCCATTCCGCGTTCCATTCCATTCCACGTTCCGCGTTTTATACCTACCCAAGGTATACGTAATAGCTGCAGTTTACTGTGTATGTGAAATGGTGGCATTCCACCGACGCCCAGTTGAATTAGCGGTCAGCACTGATTGGCTTCTGATTGCACAACTATTATACTGCATTGTGATTGCTGTACAGAAAGGTATAATAATAGCTGCTTTGTATGTGAAATGGTGGCATTCCACTGACGCCCAGTTGAATTAGCGGTCAGCACTGATTGGCTTCTGATTCCACAACTATTATACTGTATTGTGATTGCTGTACAGAAAGGTATAATAGCTGCAGTTTACTGTGTATGTGAAATGGTGGCATTCCACCGAGGCATCAGTACCCTTGGTGCACGCCTTCATATTATCGGCAATCACAAGAATAATGAAAAGGTTTAAATTAGTTAGAGAGGTTGAGGGTATGAGTTGACAACATGATATTTAATTGTTAGCACTGTAATGGATGAAGAATAGACTAACACTGACAACTCAGTGGAACACTATGATGATCATGCATGGCTGGAAAACTAGTCCGGAAAAGCTAGAGGACTTGAGTAGGCACGCCTAGTTGATGTCGATATAATTATATCACGATCACAGAGGTTTCTAGCTTTTAACAATGTCCAATGCCCAGTTGTCAACAGCACAGGGGTCCTTTAAAGTACAGTAGCCCGAAAATAGGCACTCAATCATGCCACTTGTTCGCCAGCCTGAGTATTTCACCTTTGACCCGCCATCTGAGGACAGAACAGTGTTACTCAGGGACAGGGTATAGTACTGCTTTAGACAAATTTTTATACCTCCAGCTGAAGCGTTTAGAGCCATGAGAGCAGAGACAAAGCGAAGCTGTTTCAAAACTGATGTTGGCGGAGTCAACATTAATTGTCAATGATAATCATCAGTAGCAAGAGGTTTATTTAATGGCGTCTGCAGTCCAAAACGGTCCAAAAACTTCCATGTTTTACAAGGATTACTCGCTTCTGGTAGTGTTTGATGCCTATCTAGGAAGTAAGTGCACTATTCCAGATATATACACGTGCAATGGTGCAGGTTTGGTAGTGATTCGTTAACTCAGGATACTAGTGCTATGCTTGTTGAAAGAAGAAGAAAGATGACAACTCACGTGGGCGGCGATTATAGTTTACCACTTTAGAAACGGCTGCCAGCTTCTCCAAAGGTACTTTTATGCTCAGAACATTCGACTGATCAATCCTAGATACCTGGAATCACTAAAAAAATCGAATATCTGAAACTGCTCTCTGAGAGTCGCCATCTTGATTTTCGTCGTCAAGCAAGCACTCCCTGCAATTTTCATAGACTTCCTACAAGCGCTTACACTTCAGATTCTCTTAGAGATAGTCAAAATGCAGTAGAAATGTATAATAGTGGAGATATGCGCGATGACTAATTTTCACACATGAGTAGCCGCCATCTTAATTCGCCGTCATCCCTACATATCATTGCCTATCGGCAATGATAATAATGTGCTACAATTAGTTATCTATGGTTTGTTGATAAAGTGAAAAACAGTGAATAAATACACAGTGATAAGAAATGTAGAATAGCATGTAGAATTCCTCCGAGGGCTGAGATCAGGGGAGCTGGTGATACCCAGTAGAGTGATGAGCAGCTACAGCTACCTCTCTTCACTGGTGCTGGCAGTGTATGACAACATACTGGGACCCACCATACTGTGCCGATGGACAGGTTGACACATGATATGACAGAGAACCCATCAAGACAACAAAGTAAGTGATCACAAACATACACACTCTCACGAAATGTGAACCGATATTCTCATTCATAACTCTGACACTAGTGTTTACTAAAAGTTTTGACGCTAGTCAATTTCTCATGAGCAAGTCACATTACCAATCTCTCTCTCTCTCTCTCTCTCTCTCTCTCTCTCTCTCTCTCTCTCTCTCTCTCTCTCTCTCTCTCTCTCCCTCTCTCCCTCCCTTTCTCCCTCCCTCCCTCTCACTCTCCCTCCCTCTCCCTCTCTCTCTAGCATTTCCAGAGCCTTCTATAGAGACACTGATGATGCTCTCTAGCTTCTCTATCAAGGACGAAGCTGGTTGTGAGGACAAAATTAAAGATTTCGAAACAAAATTTTACTCCCTTGAAAAATATGACACAGTTGCCTCTAGTTTCATCTTCAAAGCTCCTCTCAGAGGAGGCAAGACCAGCATATTCTCATTCTTCCTGACCTTACCGTACAGAGAGTTGTCAGAGTACATGCAGCGATTCCATGCACTTGTGTGAGAGTAAAGTGAAGAAACTGCTCAACAAGCACTTCATCAACCCCATGAAGGAAATGATAGTAAGACGATGATGATTCAACTATTGTTAGTGGTAGTGAATTTTGTAATTTGATAATTTTGCTATGTGAAAACTTTGGTAAATGCAAGCTTTCGCCAAAATCAGCTTTTTTATTACAATAATACATGAACGCTGGGTATGCTGTACTGTATGCGCTGGGTGCCAAAATTATATCTGGGTCATTTTTGAACATCCAAAATTACCCGCTATACATGTACAGTATACTTAATTTCTCAACTCAATCACTCATTCTCTCTCTCCTTCTTTCCTTCCCTCCCTCTCTCCTTCTCTCTCTCTCCTTCTCTCTCTCTCCTTCCTTCCCTATCTCTCTCTCTGTGATTAGAGTGAGAGACCAATTCGTGTGATGGTTCGTGATCAGATAGCTCCTCTAATGGATAACTTCACCCGTAAACTAGAGGGATTGTGCCAGGTCATGTACTCAGTACGATATGATAGTCTACCAACCAATATACCAGTGAGGCACACATGAAGCTATGTGTTCATTATCATGTGATATATATATAGAGGACACATTCCTAGGAACAGAACTGAATGATCACTATCTCAAACCAAATCTCAATGTAGACTTTATTTCAAAGTGAGTGTAACATGTCCTATACATGAGTACATTATAGTAGCTATGTTGCTTTTATGGTATTCTGTTATCTCTCTTATCAGTGCTGTGCTCTGCCATCTACAAATGGGAGGCTACACACTAGTGATAGGAAACGAGAGAAGAAGAGTTAATCAGGTTAGGTCTGCCCTCACTTACTACTGTCCACGTAGAAAATGGCACTCATTTTAAATTTCCATGCGTCTTAAAATTTATTGGAGCAACGAAATGTTTAAACACGAAATTAAAAAGGAACAAAACCATGATGTATTTCCTCACGCCGCTCACTCAATCACTCACTCAGATGCTTCACACACTTGGTCTATTTCTAAGTGAGAAAGAGAGAAAGACAACGCGATGTGTACCCACAAGCAAGTCTGAGGGCAAGCGATATGTTCCAGACCTCTTCCTGCACATCAAAAAGGTAAGTGGTAAGATAATGACAGAAAATTGAATTCTCTTTATAGAAGGTCATTTAGTGTGGGACTTCATCAGACAGGTATAGACCAATAACTACTAATTATCCTCGTTCACACTGCCCCTTGGAACCGAACCGTGTTACACTTTATGATCAAAGTTCCAACACAACTGAATCGTGCAGAATGCAGCCCACTTATGGTTGGGGTGCCGCGATGGTGCAGTTCAATCCAGTTGTAGATCAGTTCAGTTACATTCATACTATCAGAGATTAGCAACCGGGCCAACCCGGTTAGTATTGGTTCCAATGAGTGGTGTGAACGTGGTATTAGCTATCACTGATCATCATCTGATGCTACTGCTGTCTCTACTAGCTACAGTTACTACCAGAGTCTGGTGGTACTAGAGAGGCATACACTTACCAGTTTGTGAGAATGCTCAAGATGAAAGCCTTCACTCTCTGCAAATACATCGATGGTGAACCGTAAGTGATGATCACTACACCACTCACTCACTCACTCTCTTTCCTGCTCATGGTAGTCATCCAGTATCAGAGAGTGGTATCAAGGATGTGGTGATTAAAGATCTAGCTCTCAGCTCAGTGCTGGATCTGTGTACAGTGCTTTGCTATGCTGAGAAAATGAAGCCTAACAGCTACAAGACTGTGCTGGGAGACCCTCAGAAAGACATTGAACACATTCTCAATGATCTTGAGTTTGTATAGTCACTGACTGTGTGTGTTGTGATAATGTTGCTTTGTGAGACTGTGTATCATCATATCATGTAATACGAGTTTATTGGTCAAAAACAATGATTATTGATTTGTGAAAAAACAACTAAATTCCAAATAAATTTCCTGTAACCTTTTCACCCTATATATATTGCCATAGATAATATCTATGATATTGCCATTGAGTCATCTGGGGTTTTTGGTCCAAAAAAGATGTCTTATAAATTTCATCAGATTTGGGAAGGCGCCAGTCAGGAGACCCCAAATCAACTGCTTTCCTACCACAGTGACTGTCAGTTGCAATTCAGATGGGGAACACTGTCTCTACCATGGGCTTCTAAGCTTTAACTCAATTCTATTTTACTATTCATTAATTTTGTATGAATTAATTAAGCTATTCTTTTCAAAACAAAATTCCAAGTGCCTCGACTATTAAAATAAACTTGTTTAAACTAAAATTGAAAAAAAAACAAAAAAAAAACTTTAAAATTCACAAACTATTAATTATTGTCAAAATTTATACCAATCACTCTCTAATTATAATCACATAAATGTATTCTGAATAGTGTCACTCAGTTCCTCTTCTCCTACATAGTTAGATCGTAGCACAGTGACAAGAGTGGCCCAGTTGGCTGGGCTCTGTGGAGTAGACTGCTGCTGCCAGCATGTGAACACATCACTAAAGCACTCAAGAGGATCTCCACGACGACGCTGATCAATAGCATCAAGGTCATTCTGCTCTATCCCAAGAGACACACCCACTCTCTTCCATTTAGCAGATATCTTGCTAGCTACTGATTCCATAAACTGGAATCGTGATACTGTATCAGTGCCTGCACAGACGAACAGAATACACATCATGACATGCACCAACTGTTAGCTCACCAGATGGAAGAGGAGATGAGAGAGTGATGGAGGGAGACTGAGCAGTGGCTGATGCTGAGACAGAGACTACATGAAAATAGACCATCATCAAACAATCTGTGTCATACATAACATCTCACCAGTTGGAGGAGGTGATTGTGGTGTAGCAGTGGCTGATGAGGCAGAGACTGTGCTGGCTACATGAAAAGATACACTATAATACTAACATGCTGATCATCATCTGCCACACTCACCATCTGGTGCTGCCAGCCATGCCAGCATCCCATCATCAGAGCATGGACCACAACCAACCTTAGGTCTAACAGAGCAGGTGAGATGAGCTGGAGAGAAGGCAGTATCTGCCACACAAGCATGAGGAATGGATTCACAGATCTTGAAGGGACAGAAGAACCCATCAGTGAACACAATCTGCTTAGTATCAAGATGACGCTGCCTGCAGACTGTGGCTATGGCGTGGTGGATAGCGGCTCTGATACGAGGAGCAGCTAACTTGTTACCATTGAAGTGAACTGTAAGCCAAGCATGGCACTCTACTAGTAGCACTACTCCTCCACCGACCTTGCACTCGAGACTGACTGCATTACGACCAATGATTTCATCAAGAAGAAAGAGCTTATCACCAAGCAAAGCCACTACTAAGGCAGAGAACATACCAAGAGGTATTACCCTGGTGCGACAGAGAAGAACAAGAGGAGCAAGATCACAAGAAAGAGAGGAAATCTTCTTGTTGGTAGGAAGGATAGAGGGAATGAGAAACAACTCTTTTCCATCGATGCACACGGGTGCTATGATTAGGAGATGCTGTAGAATGGACAGGAAGTCATCCACTGAGTAACTACACTTCCCCTCCTCATTCACTCGATACTTGGAGCACACAATATCTACTAGCTTCTTGTTAAACAACCCTCGGTCTCGCAGCCTTCGTACCAACGCCATGTGCTCAGAAAGGAGAGGATACTGAGAGGGAATGAGGTGGAGGTCGATAATGCCAAGATTCAATATTTCAGTGACTTCACTGAGAATGGCCTGAGGGTCAGTGAAGACCAGGTGAGGGGCAGCAGCTTGGAAATACAAGCAGAGAGCAGCGCCATCAAGAAACACTAGTGCTGCTATCACATCTTCCTCTCCCATTCTGAGATTCCCTCCTACCCCTAGACACTCTGCCAGACCTAGAACACTCCGACCCTCCTTCTTTGCCTTGCCGCTCACCTCCAGTTCAAATACATACCATCTAGTAGGTATATCTACTTCTGCATCGCTACAAGCATCCATGATCTTCTTCCTTAAATCAGATGCTACTTTACTGCGATCTGGTTCCTTTGTGACCCGAGTGTTGATTGGGAAGAGAATATCTCCATCAGGACTAACCTCAATGCACATTGACTTCAGCTCACCAAGACTATTCTTCAGCCATCGATTCTTACCGGAAAGTGTCTGGTCAAATAGCCGTCTATGCTTGTCAGCATGAGTGCCGATCAGGAGGAACTTTGGCTCAGATGATCCTTGACCACTGCCTTCCTCTGAGTGCTTGACAGACGTGAGAGTGCGAATAAGTTCTTCAATGAATTCAAGTTGAGACTTTTGTAATTGCGTTGGCTTGCGAAGATGCTGATCATCTATCACATACTCGTACTGGAGCTTATCATTCATAGAGTGGTTGAACTTTGAGGCTACTATGTTGACCGTGCTACCCCTGACAAATGCAGGTACGAGGCTGATGAATGACGGCTGTCCACCAGAGTCGATTAAGTGGACAAAGGTTTTCATTTTGTTGTTTTCTTTCGAGATGTCAGGATTGGTCATAAGCTTATTGACGATATCGGAAGCTATGCCGTCCACTTTAGGAGGAAATGGCGGGAGACTAGTATCCTCGACACTCTCTGCTGGTGATGAGCTAGAGACCAGTGGAGTAGCTGGTGATAGCACTGGAGGAGTGTGATCAACATCAGATGGTTCCTGTGCACTGCTCTCAGTGGCTGCAGGAGTGGTGCTGGTGGCTGGTTGAGGAGGAACAGCACGAGATGGATTGAGCTCAATCATCTTCACCTCCTCTGTGATGTACTTGAGGTAGGTTTCGTCATCGAGCTCCGTCCATGTAACGTCTCCGCTGCCATCGGCTTTGATGCGGTAGAAAGAGATGGCTCTGGTTGCTCGTGTTGCTAACGGTGTGCTGGTCCTACTAGGAGGAGGTGGTAGGCCAAGCAGGAGATGTCTGATGCCGGTCTTGCCCACACCAGGAGGACCAGTGATGAGAGCTTTAATGATAAGGAGCTTAGTACGACCCTCTCTCATAGCCCTTTGGACTAGCTTTGTGTAGGAAATGGTCTCTGTTAGAATAGAAAATAAACATAGCAAGAGTTCATGATGGAACACATACCCTGTGTGCTATGCAATGTGGAGAATTGATGTGAATGCTACTCCTAGTGACATCAGTGTGAACTATTATATTAGAGTTCTGTGAACACGCGTTTAATTGTTCGCTCAGTCTCATAATTGTGGCACACCCATATACCGGAATGTTTTAATCGGCGATGTTGTTAATATGAATAAATCACGCGACAGGAGACTATCTCGACTTTGCAGGCGTCTTTCAAAGAATAAATACTCAACAACTGAGAAGTTGAGGGCTATTTCATGACAATGTTTGAGCAGTAAGGTACCGTAGTAAACAGCCGCGTTTTTGTACACACACACACATCTATACGGACATAGCCAAACGCTTAACCCTCCCGCGCCTACGCGCCCATGGTAATAATCAGTTGCATGAGTACATGTGCTAGCTCGAAATATATTTTGTAAACAATTAGATAGAAAAATTAAGATTCGATCAAAAATTTTTGCAGCTGTCATCGTGAATCTCGGGCAACCCTTCATTTCATTACTGAACTATAGCAGCAATTATGATTAATTTTTTGAAGATACCAACCACTAATAAGCTCACTTCATGAGTTTGAATAATGGAGACAATACTGTGTAGTTATGTTTTCGAAAAAAGTGTAATAGGTTTCCAAAAAGAAAGGTACACAATGCCTTATTGGTGAACTGAATTATGCATGGTGTATTCTAGTAAGCCATCAGCAGATGCATTAGACACCCAGTGCAAAGTAAAAAATTACTGTGGGGTTATGGGATACCGTTCGGTGGGTGTGGTTTACGTTAACTTTCTCTAACCTACAGCTGGCTTTGCACTAGTTGACAGTATCGTGCAGAACTTTTAAAGTCGTCCAGTCATGTCTGTTCTTTGCAACTGCTTTTCTGGCATACAAAGAACTGAAATGCTGTCAAGGGACTGAACAAGTTGAGCTGCACAATTCTATTCTGGCACTAAGGAATTTAGGACAATCTATAAAACCTTGCAGCAATAATCAGACCTGAGTGTGTTCAAAGTGAAACAGCTCTGGAATCACGATGGATCTCGAAGCTCAGTCACTCGAGAAGGCACCAAAGATAGCTTGCCAATACCAGACAGTGCTTATAGTTTACAGTATCTAGATCAAAATGTTGCGAGAAAAAAGTAACTGTAATTCAGTTGTTCGTTAGAATAGATGACTGAATTAGATTTTGGATCAGAAATTGAACCTGAATTAAAACGTAGCAGGATCACATTTGGAGGTTCGACTGAGATCACACTCCCAAACTGAGTATCAGCAGCGAGTCAAGCAAGTTCAGTGATTGCCAGGAGCCCCAAACCCCTTGGATGGCGGAGGAGAGAGAGGCCAGCGGTTACTGAGGAGCTGTTTCCACTCAACAAAGCAACATTGCCGACATGTTGCAGCAGAGCTTGCTGACACCTTGGACCAGACAGCCCACACAGAAGAATGAAGTGAGTGACCTACCAGATGGACAATTCTATTCACTGAACTCAGTCAGACTGAAGAGGGCACACTTGAAGCTCACGGCAGAGGCACTGGGCTTGCCTACAGGAGCGGGAGCAGAGGAGACTCGTCAGCTAGTTGAAGACCACCTCATAAGCGTTGGCACAGAGCCAGGACTAGTTCATTCAGGAGAAGAATAGAGTCACGCTGGGCCTCAAGCTATATCTAGTAGATCAGAATGGTGTCTTCAAGTACAGAGGATGGCCAACCCGAATCAGCACATCCCACTGATGTCAGCTCTGAACTGGTAGAACTGCGAGCGCAGCTGAGCAGAGACACACACTCAACTGGACTAACTGCAGCATCGACTACATGACACTGTCGAAAGTCATCAGATAGAGCTGCCGAAGGAGAGGGACCGTGTAAGGCGTGTCCTGCAAGAATCAAGCACCAATGATTGATAATACAGCTACTCAGGCTCTTTAATGACAAGATACTGCTAATTTGTTTTTGTTGCTATTGTTGTTGTTTTTTTTGTTTTTTTTTTGTTTCTTGCTTTTGGGTGTGGCCCTCGTTCTTAGCCTCTGGCTATTTGGTCATTGTCCTGCACTATTGTGTAAACTTTCTTAAAGAAAAAAAAAACAAAACAAAAAAAACAAGCACGCGTCCTTTAGTTGTTGAACATCGATAATGTGACTTTTGCTGAGAAGGACCGAGCTCGCTGCTGCTCAATAAAAAACCACAAAGAGCATGCATATCTTCTCTCTCAGCCATTGTCATGTCTAACTCACTATAATTATTCTCGCCTACATCAGTCACTCTATAAAAAGCTTGTCTAGTATCGTTGCTAACCATCGATGACGTCAATGCTGTGTAGGTATAAACGTCACAGATCACATTTCTGTGAAGGTACTTTCCCGAAGTGTTTCTACTGAATGGTGTTTGATACTCTCTGTAAGATATTGCAGAGACGCCCTTGCCCTTCGATATGGCTGGCGTCCAAACAACCTTCCTGATGAATGTGTCTGTGGAAAGCCCCTATCAGTGGAACATTCTCTCTCTTGCAGTCGAGGTGGGCTCCCTACACTTCGTCACAATGAACTTAGAGATCTTACTGCTTCACTTTTGTCTGAAGTCTGCACAAATGTGGCAATTGAGCCTCCACTCCAGGAGTTGAGCGGTGAGGAGCTGTTGGGTGCCACCGCCAACAGAGATAGTGGTGCTCGGTTAGACATTGTTGCTGATGGGTTTTGGGGTACGAGCAGAGAAAGAAGCTACTTTGACGTAAGGGTTTTCAATCCATACGCAACCTCAAACCGACAATCCTCGCTCTTGTCAACTTACAGATCCCATGAGAAAGAGAAAAAGAGGCTATACCTACAGCGTATCCGTGATGTGGAACACAGCTCATTTTCCCCACTTGTGTTTTCCTCTACTGGTGGAATGGCGAAAGAAGCTTCGATCTTTTACAAACGCATGGCCTCTCTCCTCTCCGAAAAGCATGGGCAAACGTATAGTACCACAATGGCCTGGCTGAGATGTGTCCTGTCTTTTTCCCTTCTGAGATCATCTATCTTATGCTTCTGAGGACATCGATCAGCTGTTGGAAGACCTTCAAAAACAACACCACTTCTGCCTGTGGATGTCATTAGAGCTGAGAGTTCGTGGTCTCCTCTGAACTAACAATTATTTTTATTTTGTATCATTCCCTACACCACACCACTAGATACCTAACTTAAAAAAAAATAAAAAAAAATAATAATAAAAAAAGATATTGCAAGTACCTTAGAGTTACAATTATTTACAGGTACTGTTTGTAGGATTTGTGCACTATGCGGGTATTAAATTTTATGCTTCTAGCTTGCTGTGTTAAAATAATTATTAAAACCATCTGAAGCTGGATTCGAACTCAATCGTGAACAAAATACAAGACAGTATAGGATTCAAACCCACGCACCTTAAAATTAATGCGGACCTGTTAATTCAGTAATGACAATCATTAAAATTTTGATGTTCACTGGTACTAAATTTTGCAGAAAATTAAATAATAGTACTGGCAAAACTTAGCTACTTGAGAATGTACTGCAAGTAGCAAGTTGGTATCAATGCTTGATGAGTGGTTAGTAGCCACACCTGATAACATTATGGCACGTATTCATTTATCAAATCGTACAGATAAAAATATCGATAAGGTGGTCATGGGCGTTATTTAGAATCATTCCCAATCGCTCTGTGTAGAAATTCTGCATTCTTCTCCTCGCTCTGAGATAGGGAATTATTTGTTCTACAACCGCCTTACCTTGGGAAACGGATAAGTCCTTTAGTGGCTCGCCGAGGATGAAAAGTTTTTCACGTAAACCCAAGGATTCTTATTTGCGTCTGCATGAGTGACAAGCAGTTTCGTGCCTGAAATCACTCTGGAATCACTGCTCTAATTCTCAAACAGAAGAATATACACTGCAAAGGTTAGCTAACTATGTTACTGTATATAGCTACTAGATGCACGAAATCAACTCAAACTGTTCAACCAGCGGCGTAGGAATAAATGGTGCACTGGTGCTGGAGCATCACCTTGAATTTACCCAGTTAATAATATTCACTACTAAGTAACACGCCCAGTCTTCATGAATATCATTATTAAACAAGCTTGTTATTGCAGGCCCATGGTGCACAACAATAATTATTGCATATTTTCAAGGCGATCGTCCACACAGCCGTCTCAGGAAGACCAACCAAGATCAAGACTGCAAATTCGCGGCACAACGTACTGTAAATTGCATAATCATGAATAATTAATTAGCAAAATTTTTCGGGCTCGCTTCGCTCGCCCACTTCTGTTGTCTAGTGCATCACTTTCGAAAATATCTTCCTACGCCACTGTCAACAGAAGCAGAAGATCGGTATTCAGGTGTGCCCTGAACTCAACGATCTATCTCGAACATGTTCGGTTTGTGCTGATTTCTTGCATCTAGTAGCTACAGTAACATTGGTAGCTAACCTTTGCAGTATATATTCTTCTGTTTGAGAATTGGAGCAGTGATTCCAGAGTGATTTCAGGCACGAAATTGCTTGTCACTGCAGACGCAAGAATCCTTGGGTCTACGTGAAAAACTTTTCATCCTCAGCAAGCCACTAAAGGACTTATCCGTTTCCCAAGGTAAGGCGGTTGTAGAACAAATAATTCCTTATCTCAGAGCGAGGAGAAGAATGCAGAATTTCTACACAGAGCGATTGAGAAATGATTCTAATAACGCCCATGACCACCTTATCGATATCTTTATTTATACCATTTGATGAATACATGCCATTGTGCAATACAGGGAAGCCATGTATAGCTGTTATCACAGGCTAACCACACACTCACTATCCTTGCATTGACTATGACAACCAACATGCACACTTCACCATAACAGCTTTTTCCTTATAAGGCATCCCACTGTCAATATATTACTAGAAAAGAAATGACACGGACAATAATTTTCCGGACATTTCTCCATATACTAACAGCGACATTTTGTATTACGGGCTTTCAGGGCAAGCAAACAACCAGGCACCTGCAGTCAACGAACGACTAACACACTTTTTTCGAACTGGTGTACTAGAAGGTCTTAGCTAACCCACCATGCCTCTAAGTATAAGCGCCACTATGAGCGCAAATTTGTCTCTCAGACAACGAGCCATTCGTGAGGCAGCCCCATTGCTGTAATACAATAGTTGATCGTTTTCAAAATTTCGTAAGGCTAGACCAGTCTAACGGGCAAATCTTACGAGTTTTTCAAAACGGATTGTTGTTCACGGCTATAAATAGACTCACCTGCTGTTTGTTTTAGCTCTGGTAGACGTGTGCATATTTGTCCCCCAGAAGCAAAATTTGGTGATTTTTGTACTCAGATTTACCGATAATTAGAAAAGTAAAATTACGGTCATCACTATTTTTCAGTTTTATCGTAGCTATACTGCTTCAGCGACCTAGCACTGCACTCTTAGCTATCTTCTTGTGTCTTCTGGATGTGTAGATGACTGTTAAGACATCATGGAGTGGAAACTGTAGAGAAATCTGTACATGACCGCAAAATGTATTGCATTTCTGGCAATGACTGCTAATACAAGCCAAAACAAACAGTTTACTTAGCACTATCTATAAACTATTGAACTTTTTAAATTCTTGTCTGAAACTAGGCATGAGCAGATTATGCTCAAACATTTAACCACTATTCTATGCTAGGGTGCTTTATAATTTACCAATTGTGTAGCACTGCTTGGTCCAGCTTCAGATTCTGCCTCACAGCTGATAACACAAGCATCAACACCACTTGTATTCATCTGTACTAGTTGTTTACTAGGCTACAGCTAGCTGCTATGTTCATGAATGAGCCATGTGGTACCACCCAGCAGAGTTTGTGAACTATGCAGCTTTATCACAGATAAACAAAACCTGCAAGCCTTGTTGATGTCGTTGCCTTACTCACAGTGTAGTGGTGTGGTGAAAGCCTATCTCCCAATCACTACTGTACATTCTTGCCTACCAAGTATACAGATTTTCTACCAAATATACAGAGTTGGAAAAGGTCTATTGGAGTTTGATTGATGCTCCTTTCTCATTATGTGCTCCATATCCGTTCAAAATTACTAGCTTATTCATATTCTGTACACACACACACGCGCACTTATGAGCAGATTACGTACAGTATCTCTCACTTGAGCATGTGAACACCAAGCATCATGTTGTCATGGTTACTGCATGGTGTGAATATACTCACCAAGTGTCACTACGTAGTCGACAACAGACTGATGACCATTCAGCTTTGCTAGATCCAGTGAAGTGTTCCCATTCTGCAGGTGATGAAGATGGTCAATAAAATGGCTATCATGCAGTAATGAAGCTCCCTCAATTAATAACTATTATGCAGTGATATCATACACTTGCACTGGTTACTGTCCAGCTCAAGGCTCTTTCCTCATGTTGTACTGATCTCAATGATCATGACTCACATGACTACAGTACCTAGAGGCATAGACATGTTGTGTAGTGTACCTCACACTCTTTTCCTTCATAACTAGGCACCAAGGGTGCAGATGCTTCAGTGGAATGCAGCTGTTGTACCAGCAATCACAATGCAGTATAATAGTTATGCAATCAGAAGCCAATCAGTGCTGACTACTAATTCAACTGGGCGTGTCTATAATGTCCAGTTCGAGTGCAGGGCACATCACATACACGAGCGAGATAGCGAGATAGCAGCCAGCAGTAGACAATTTTGTTTTTACATCACCAACTAGATCACCAGCGATCGCGATGTAAGCAATCACACCATAACTCACGAACAGAGTCTTATAACCCAAATCCTTACAATTCATTTTCAAGCAAATATCGACTTTAGCTTGTGTTGCACGTTTCAGCGCTTAGTTTTCAGCGAGCTAGAACCTAGGGCGTATAGAGAAAGAGGGCATGCAACTGTCAATCACTCCCATGGGATATCGAAATATTTATTGCTACTATAATTAGAAGTTACACCCATCAATTGCTTGACGTAGAAAAAAGTAGGCGGTAACTAATGACACTTATTCAGATACAGCCTATCCAGCTATCCCAGGCACAGCGGCGCATACCAGTCCTACGCCGGTGTTCTCCTACTACAGATGCAACAATCCACTGCTGCTCTTGGCTTTCTTCCAAACGCAAGCCAGAGTAGCAGGCAGCGACGGTCTCACGAATTTCAGATTGAAGAATGCGCGACTAGTGTGCCTCCCCTCGCGCATTTAGCGACAGGCAATCATCTAGCGGTTACAGACAAGGGCGAGCAGCTACTACTATCACTATACATCGCTGTTTACAGATACAGGTGTACCTGCACTAGCCTACACTCTCCGCATACATACTGACGTATGCACAGTATACTAAAGGTATACGGAGTTTAATTGATGTTTATTTTTAATAACAATAAATATTTTGATATCCTACGGGAGTGATTGACAGTTGCATGCCCTCTTTCTCTATACGCCCTTGCTAGAACAAACTAATTTTATCAGCTATGACACGTGTAAATAAAAAAATTATACGTTCACTAACACATAATCTCATCATCTCAGTAACACTCACCTTATCCCTCAGCTGTCTGTTGGCTCCATGGGATACTAGTAGCTTCATCACCTCCAGGTAACAATCCCTAGCAGCATAGTGACAGGCAGTCCGTGAGTACTATAAGAGGATAAAAGGTGTACAGAGCTGGTGCAAGAGCTATTTTAATATTCATCTGATCAAACACTATAACTAGTACAACAGAATAGTGGAGTGAGCCAGAGCTGAATTCTGAACACCAGAGACTCTAGTGCCAACAGCAAGCAAGTTGCAAACAAGATTCATGGAGCGCTACTCAGACGCAGTCTCAATGTCAAGCCAGATTTCGCCACTCTCTGCATGTCAAGGCAGCTTTCTTCATTTGAAGTCTACTTGTTTCTTGGTGGTTAGGCTAAGTACAATCACCCTTCTTACAACAACATTGCTGAGCATCATGGCATCATGTGGGCGCTATCATCTACTGAGCATGTGTGCTATGTTCACATCGTTTTTGGAAGCCGTTACCATAGCGCCCTCGCTACGCTTGGACGCTAAACTGGATGCACTATCTAACTATTACTGTGTCAAGTGTCTATTGCTAAGCAGTGATCATACAGTACCCTGGTATAGGGGGATTCCCCACTGCTAACCCTAGTGCCACAAACATAATTGTGAGAAAGTAAATTTCTCGTCTCTTGGTGTCCAAAAATGCCAAAAGGCCTGAAAATCACTCTTAGAGGGATTGAAATTTCAATTTTTTTCGGAAACTTTCTAAAAGCTAATCAACTTTCAAACTTATGAAAATTCTAATTTTGGTCTTCTTTAGCCCTAGCTGGTGACTGATACAAAAACCTGGTGGTGTCCAGGTGAGCAAACAGCACAGTTTAGATCATATTCTATGCCAAAGTATGCATTTCCGGGCACCCTGAAGCCCCAAAAATGCCCAAAGCGGCGAGGAGCTCCGCCCCTTCAAACCCCGGGTTAAAGGGGGGACACCCCCTTTTAAAAATCCCCCGTCCCCGTTCTATATGGTTTAGTGGGGAGGGTGCGACGAAAAACAGTGGGTTTTTTCAGTTAATTTGCAATTAAACTTGATTTGACCTTTCTAGAGCACTTTTCACACTAGTTATGACGTCTAGAGTAGGTGGAGTCAATTATGACGCAAAAAAGCGTCATTAGGGGTTAAAGGGTTAATTCACAAGCACCCAATTTACATGTACAGTAATACACTGTACACTGTTACTATGACTCACACTATCCGTGGCATTAACTTGACTTGTTGTTCTCTCAACCAGGTATTGTACAATGGCTGTGTGACCACTCTCAGCAGCCCTCATCAGAGCAGTCCATCCATACTGCACATGAGAAGAGTGGATCAATATAACACATGTACTTCTTTATTATTATCTTACTAAGGTGACGGATAACAGTTTGTCTAGTTAATATTCACAAAAATGTGTTTATGAGTAATAATACGAGCATGTTAAAGGTGGTCAGATCTAATTAATATTTATGACAAGCGTTTTTATGGGTAGTCTTCCTGAATAACTAAAACAGCAGACAGATCGTTATTGCAAGCGCTTCTTGACAGCAACTAGTATAACAGAGCTCAAGAGGATATTGTGCTTACAAAATATCAATAATCCAGTCCATGATCAACATGTGAAACTCACTTGTGTGGGCTTAATATTCCAGCAATGCAGGCTTCAGCGAAGCTACAATCTAGCAACAGCGATTTTTTCGATCGTGCTCCTAGAAATCAATGATGCATATTCAGCAGCGGTGGTATTTCTAAAATTTCTTAATGATATTGCGTGTATTTAGAAATATTTTCTGTTATGGTGTAGTCATGATCACGTACAGCAAAACAGTGTCCACCTTCAGCCTACAATGGCAAGGTGTCATCGTAGGAACAGCACTGTTAGTCAGCAAGGCTGAGTATACAGTTGTATTTGCTGTTGCTATGGCAGCAACAATGTAATAATTATATTCATAGCGGCAACCAAGTAATAGCAGTCCCATGGTTGCTAGGTCTGACCACTCCTAAAGCGCTGTGTAGGTCAGCAATGAAGACACTAAACACTGTTCTTCCAAAACATTGAGAGCTATGCTCACTGTCTGGTACTACACAACTCAGCAACAGCAGGCAAAGCTGAAGGGATAGTAAACTGAAAAACGGCACGTCACTTTTCGGGAGTATTGTAACAGTATAACTACAAAGCCCATTATTTACCGATGGGTTAGCATCCTCTGGAGTGCTGTAGGCTACTAGCTTGGGCACCTGAGTAGCTGGCTCGGACTAAATTAAGTCTTGAAACGGTCGACATTTTCCAGCTTCTTACGACATTTCAATCCATAAATTACAAACAAACAGCTCTTCAGCCAAGTGTATAGTGTACAGCACTCCTCCAAGGGTCATAAAGCTTAGCTGTCTCGAAGAAATTGCTTGCCTATTAAGGTGGTACGACCCTCAAGGGTCAGCCCTCAAATTTGGTTCATTTTCTATTAGTTTGTTTTTGTGGTTGAGATAAGTACTATTACCAAGTAAAAATTCCGAATTCACTTGCATTGTGGAGATATTTTAGTGCAAATATTAGCCTTTGTTGCTATGTTTTGATTGTTTATATATTACACCTTCATACACACTACGTTTTTTTCCTAGATCCAACTCCTCTGCCTAACCACGTGTTCACGTCAGACGCCAGGAAAGTACGTTTCGTCGTAACGCAAGATTAGTACATAATCTGTTGTCAGGGGCGTGGCTTACACATTGTGCCGCCATGGCAGAAGTTGCTATTTTGTTCGAGGTTTTGCTGGGGAAGCGAAGCCGGTCTTGTACGAGAGTGATGTGTGTGTGTGTGTGTCAATCGCCCGCGTGTAGGTTACAGATAACTAGTTTGGTGACCTTTCTACTTTATTTTCAAGATTGTACAGCCAAGAATCGGTGCAGCGCCGCCATTTTGTGAGTACAATGATGTTATTTTTGGCCTAGGAATCGCTTGGCGCTTTATCCTGTACACGTTCTAGCAGCCCTCGAGTAAAGCTACCTTTTCACTCGTAGCCGTCTCTGAAATTTGTTCTTTGACAATGTTTGTTAGTAGCATACTTTGGAGGCCTATCAGCGTGTGTGAACTACTTCGCGAGACGGCTACAGGTGATATCATAGTTCTTCATTAGTTCTTCGTGTTAGTATAATGATGTACCAAACTGCCATGGAAGAGAAGTTATGAGCAAAATTGTAAAAAAACAGTTGGTTTAAACAAAGTTGCATAGCTTGTTTGTTATTCAATGGAAAAGTTTGCTTTAACCCTTTAATTACTAAATTATCTTGCTGAAATTTTAACCTCGTAAATGCTGACCACTTCTATCGTGAATATCTCGTGTGTCTTTTGTGCTACTGGTCTCAAATTTGCGTCCTTTTACGCCAGTGAGTAGCCGCAATTGCCCACACTCAAGTCGGTCAATATGCCCCTCCCACTTCGAAAGTGAAGCCAATAAAGTGCAGCGACCTAGTCAAATTTTGCTCAAAGTTAGTACTTTGGGGCTGGCTACTCAAAAGTACATACAAATGGCAGTGGTTTTGGTGAGTGTAAAATGTAGCCTAGATCATAGAGAATGCGCAAAAATGTGTTTTCCGAGTACCCGAAGCCATAAAATGTCCAAATTTTCTTGGCAGCCATTTTGTTTTTGCTAAAATGTTGTGAAATTTGCACTGAAGCCATAGAAAAGGCCGAAGCCAATATGTTTGGCGCAGGGGGCGCGCCAAAAACCAGTCAATTTTGGGCGGTTATTTGTATTCTTCAATTTGGCTTAATTTTGGGATATTTTAGCACTTTTTCATAAAGTTATGCTGTCTGAAGTATGTATGACGCCAAATGGCGTCATTGGGCTTAAAGGGTTAAATTTTAACTGTTCGTCCACTAACTGGTGAACCAGTGAGAAAAAACTGGAGCTAAATTCCTTACTCGGTTTTAGACTTCTGGTGATTTTTCTGCACATAACAAAATTTACACCTTCACACCTCTAACACCTTAACAGTGTTCACACAATTTGGCACAGCAAAACACAACTGTTGCACCGACGCCAATCACATTGCCATCATTCAGTGATAATTGGGGCGAGCCTGAGCGAGCCCCACATTGATTGGCACAATGGCCCACGCGGCGGGGAATGTATCTATCTTTCTATCTATCTATCACGGGGTAGCGTTTGTCCTTTTCAATGTTCCCGAGAAGTAGGAAACGCCATTTTTAGCACGTGCGCACATTATAATTGGCGCTTGGTTTTAATTTAAACAACATACCTGCCATTCTGGCAATCATGCAGATGACTCAGGGACGACTACCCTGACAACAGAGATCAGGGACACCTGAAAAGCAACAACTTTTACACGACA
The DNA here is from genome assembly GCA_964017065.1 of Haliclona indistincta. Lineage (NCBI taxonomy): Eukaryota > Metazoa > Porifera > Demospongiae > Haplosclerida > Chalinidae > Haliclona > Haliclona indistincta. The sequence goes on along the minus strand of OZ024790.1, from coordinate 796,394 downwards.
AGGCCGCTACCAGAAAGCGTCAGAGTCACCCGATCAACGAGGCAGAGTCACCCGATCAACGTGAAAGCGGACGACTGGAGCGACAAAAGGAATATCAAAGGGCCTACCGGAGACGCCGGCGGAAAGCAGTAGCTGCAACAGAGCAAACAGTAACTTAGGTACGTCTAATGAGCTCGTGTGTGATAGCAGTAGAGCCTGCAGTGAGTGAGGAGACCGAGGAACCCTACTCATCACATCTTGTAGGTACATTCTATTGTTCCCATGACGCCTAGGCAAGGAACACACTCAGCAAGAGATAGTTGGAGAAAGTGCACTATATCTGAACATAACCAAACTATTGATTCTATTCACCATCAACAAACCCATTAGCACAGTTAAATATTAACATTATAGCACGAAAATCTGTGGTGAAACTGGTGTTCACATAATACAGACTTATCTACTAATATCTGGACTCACCACATAACCTGGTGCAAATAATAATTATTATGTTATACACAACTATACACTAACGAGGGTAAATTATATCAATGCTCAGGCTCGCCCCTGCCATTCCATGAATGTACTAGTTATATTCATTCAGTGGTGCATTGGAGTAACTGTTGTCCGTCACCTTAAACAAGCAGTATAATAATAATTATTGTTCTTTTTCTCTAGTGCATATTATTATCACTGCCCAGCAACAGTGTTAAGTGAGCATTTTGTACTACAGAAATACAGGCTCTATGATCATAGCCGAGTGTAATTTGCAATTTGATTGGTCAGTCAAACTCACAGGAACAAAGGTTAGTTTCACATTGTGTGTGTTGCTGGAGAATGCTCAATTACTTCTAGCAAGGATACTAATGTGATCAAGAGAAACCATTGACTACAGCCATAGGCAGCGGAAGCAAAATGAGAAAGGGAAGATTAAGTGACGTGTGAAGCGCGCCACAAAAAAATTTGGATAATTAATATTCAAGAAATTATCAATGCTGCTCAGCAATGATATGTAGGATTGTAAGGATGCATTCATGAAATGCTCGTATGTTAGTATTTCGTACAACTCTAACACGAAATACTAAAAAGTCAGACCAACTTTAAAAATTATAATACACACTGCACACAGCGCTAGAGAAGACACCTTCCCCAGCTAGTGTTCCATCATTAGTGAGGTTTGAATGGATTAGATTTGCTATGGTCTATGATTAAACAATGAATCAACAATTTTACAATTTAGAGCACTGTGGAAACCAAATAGATGCCCTCACACTACACAGCACCGGGAACATACATACCGTATAGCGGGAAAGTTTCGCGAAGAATATTTCACAAATGGTCGACATGGAGCATTTCGTGAATAATATTTAGCAAATCAGCGAAGTTCACAAGGCATCTATCGCGCGAGCATCAGTTTCATATTCAATTTTGTACGCAATAAAAATAATGATAATGTTCGTTCAAATAATGTACATGTCAGTGCAAAAATTGGTGTGCTCTGACAAGTTGTCAGGACAGTTTGAAAAATTATAATTGCCCCTGTATTGTGTAGTACACTGAGTCAAAATACTATTTGGGCACTATAAGCTTTGTACAATGTAGTCTTTCCTTTACATTACATAGTGTTAGATTATTTGGTAGACAGATAAAGACAGGACTCTATCAGCTGTACCAGTGAATACTACCATGCTTAATATAGTCTAAAAATCAGTTTGTATGCACAAAACAATCATATTTCATCTGAAACACATAGCATCACTGCTGTAGCTATTATCAATGCCAGTTCTATCACTATTTCTATCAATGATGCTTGTGTTTATTCACAAGTACCCAATGTACATGTACAGTAATACACTGTACACTGTTACTCTGACTCACATTAGTTGCGGCATTAACTTGAGCTGTTGTTCTCTCAACCAGGTATTGTACAGTTGCTGTGTGACCCCCATGAGCAGCACATAACAGAGCAGTATATCCATTCTGCACATGAGAAGAGCGGATCAATATAACACATGTACTTCTTTATTTATATCTTACTAAGGTGACGGATAACAGTTTGTCTAATTAATAATCACAAAATTGTCTTTATGTGTAAAATACGAGCATTTTAAAGAGATCTAATTAATATTCATGGGCGTGTGTTGTTATGGGTAGTCTTCCTGACAGTAGGCAGATCAACTAAAACATATTTTTGTCAACTAAAACATGACATTCGTGGATATAATATCACAAATAGTGTTATTCGCAAAAAATTCTTCCGCTATATACAGTATACTGGTTTATAAATCAGTAGACACCTCAAATCATAGTCTAACCCTTTTCTCCTTTCACAGCAGTTCTACTTAGTAGCTACACCTTTAATCAACCATGTGCATGTTAGAATCACAACAAAAATTAAATGATGTTTGTTTGCACTTGAGCTAACTGATTGAACATTAATATTCAAAGATTTTCTGTCAATCAAAAATCATTGTCTAGAAACTGTCTGTCTAGTATACATACAGTATTACAGTAGATTAGTAATAGTAGCAGATCTAGTACAGTACACTACACACAATGAGAATGGACTAGCTGGAGACTCACCTCATTCTTCCAATTAGGATCACCACCTCTCTCCACAGCGGAGCGAGCCTCCTCCAGTCTACCAAACAAACAAGCCTCATTGAGCTTCCTATCCTGTGTGAGTAGAGCACACAGAGCAGCACCACTGACAGGTGATCATACCAACACTCTCACACACCCTCTCCACACACTACTGTGGTCCTGCACTATAATACACAGTTGTTCTGCTGCCTAGTCAGTAATACAGGCTTTATGATGCTAGTGTGTATGAGCTATCTAACTAACACTGATTGTAGACTACAGACGACTAGTCATTACTAACACACTCTCTCACTCACCAGCTCGCTCTGCTGTTCCTTGGTTAGGCTCATGATCGCGCAACCTGATGATGATATAGCCTGTGTACGAAGCAGCTAGCACAGCTAGCAACGGGCCGAGCTAGCGGCTACATGAAGAAAGGGCGTATAGAGCGATGAATAATCAATCGTGATATCGATCGGGATCGTTCGACTACCAGCCCCGCCCCTCAGTACTGCGCATGTGCAAGCAGTGAGTACTACTACAACTGACTTACTGCAGTAAAAACGAGTCTAGAGACTATAGTGATAAGCTGTGTGAGTACAGTAGGAAATAAAGAAATCTGATATCAGCTGAGAGAGGTCTGTATTCGTGAACGGTCTCATAATTGTGTTGTGATCAGCATGTTGGTGGTGGTGCAGCTCATTCAGCTCCACCTCTCCTCACAGCTAGTATCATGACTTCATCTCTACCTGTACGAGGGATCAGATCAGAAGAGCTGGAGCAGCTACTGGTTCAAAGAGTATATTAGCTGCAGTTTTCAAGTTTTATTCTTTCCTAATCTATTGGTCTAAATGTATAGCTAGCTTCTTCACACAGCAACACATGACACACCCATCATATCAATATCCAGTAACATTAAATAACTGTATCACATTGAAACATTATATTGAACTATGAGTCAGTGGTGGGTGGGGCATCAGGAGCTTTGAAATTAGGCAACAGACCTGTGATTGGAACATGTATAAGAGAATGGGTGTGGTAGTCAATGGGACCACACCTCTTTTTCTTGATTGTTTGATAGCTCTAGCAACCTTACGTTGCATCTTACGACAGATCCCTAACACACACAGAGAGAGAGAGAAGGAGTAACAATGAAACACAGCAAGCTAGCTCTTTGACACTTAGTACCAGCTAGATATTAGCATTAGCAAGCCAGTAATGTCTGATCACTGAACTGCTAAAACGGTACATATCTCTATCACTCTTGGATAAAGATGAGGCTTGATCACAGCATAGTGTGGTATTGTACTGAGGTGCAGTGGTTTGAATGGAGGCACAGCTAGCTAGGGACAGTGATCAAGACTAAACTATTGCACATTTAGATCATGATGTAAGCAGCTAAATAACTGTGAAGTGACTGGTAACTATTCTGTCTCTCATTGAGCTTCTCACTGTAACAGATCTGTGCTGGACTAATAAACCATGTTATCTTACAATACAATATAATGTGGTTAAAACAAGTGTCATTTTACAACCACTACAGAAACACAAGATACACTAGTAATAGATACACAGAGCATGTGAGTGACATGTGTGATATCTCTCTTGACTAACCAATTAGACCACACCCAGCTGGACTCAGGAACTGGCGCAGCAACAACACACTCTGCACACACAGCATAATAACGCAATCACGTCACTATGACGTCATTACCGTGAAATCAAACCGTTCCATCTTGTTCTTGCACAAAGGGCACCATCGCTGTAGTGAAGGGATCACGTGATGCACTAAAGCAGCGTATTACTAGTCTAGTTTGGAACTGACCCGTTCTACGTCTGTCTCAGTACAAGCCTGAGCTCCTCGGGTTGTGACAGAAGTCGACAGAGAACGAACAGCAACGAGATTACGGTAACCAGTGCTTAGCAGCGCGCTCACTCTCTCCATGTGCTTGAAGTGTACGGAAATATCCGGAATCAAATCCGTAAATTGTTTGTAATAACAATGACAATAATGATGAATACTATTATACTCTTTTCAGTGACTATGTACTTCTACAGTAGTTTGTGTGGAGTGTTCGTGTGACTGTGGTGAGAGGATTTGGTACCTGTTCGCCTACTCCCACTTCGCCTACTCCCATTTTGACTACTAGGGCCTCAGGCGTTTTGTTTCGCCTACCAAAATTATGAAACTAAACCCTAAACCCTGAACCCTAAAAACCTTCTCCTAACTGTGCAAAGTCGGGAGGGTGTCCTAAACCGGGCCTTCGGCCCTTGGTAAGCCTAAGGATCGTCGGGAGGGTCGTCCTAAACCGGGCCTTTTGCCCTGGCTAAAGATCGTCGAGAGGGTCGTCCTAAACAGGGCCTTCGTCCTTCACTGGATCTGCAAGCTGTCCCGACGATCGACTCAGTTAAAAAAAACTAAGTTTTTTGGGAAAAAAATTAAGAAATAAGTACTGAGCGGGAATCGAACCCTGAACATCTGCACTTCAAGCCACCGCATTAAACCGCTGCGCCACCAGAACCAGCTGACCGACCAGTGCTATAAACAAGCCTTTATAGTGATTCTGTACGCGCGCGCGTAGATACAGTGGAACCTCTCTTAACGGACATTCCCAATAGCGGACACCTTGCTAATGCGGCCACCAACGCGCGGTCCGGATTGAAACTCCATTGTCGTAATACAATAAAACATTCCGAATAGCGGCCACCTCTCTATTCCGTATTGCGGACACGATATTTGGTCCGACACGATCAACGTAATACATTAACACACTCGATAATGCGGACAGCCCGCTGTGTGCGTGACACCTTGCTCCTAGAGATCTTCCAAGAATCGAGCAAGGCCTGAAAGATACCTCGTTGTGATGCCTAGATTGTCGTGAAGTACGACAGACTCGAGTTTCAGTCGGTTTTGACGCACCCGCGTCGTCCCGCGCGACGAACTTGGTCACGCCCACTAATTATTGACCTCCCGACTGGGGCCACCTCTATACAGGGGACAATTTTGCTGGTCCCAATGGTGTCCACTTTAGAGAGGTTCCACTGTAATATAAGCCGCCGAAGGCGTCTTGCGCACGTGACTAGGCAAAACAGCACGCCAGAGCTTCGTAATAGGCTAAATGGGAGTAGGCTAAGCAGGAGTAGGCAAACAGGTACTATCCCGGTGAGAGAGAGGGAGATTGTGAGTGTTGTGATGGTGAAGCACTGCCTGACGAAGTTGTTGAGGTGGAGGATGAGTGTCTACTGTGTCCCCTCCAGTGGGGTGTGGCTGAGGCGGAGTCAACTTGTTGCATACATGTGGGGCAGAGGTTGGTGAGCGCAGCATCCAGTCATCAGCGCAACGAAGATGATAGTAATGCATACAGGGAAGGAGACGAATAGGATCACCAGTCATGTAGTCATTCATACAGATAGGACACGAGAGAGAGAGAGAGAGAGAGAGAGAGAGAGAGAGAGAGAGAGAGAGAGAGAGAGAGAGAGAGAGAGAGAGAGAGAGAGAGAGAGAGAGAGAGAGAGAGAGAGAGAGAGAGAGAGAGAGAGAGAGAGAGAGAGAGAGAGAGAGAGAGAGAGAGAGAGAGAGAGAGAGAGAGAGAGAGAGAGAGAGAGAGAGAGAGAGAGAGAGAGAGACTAAAATCAGTATAGTACTTGTATAAAGAAAGAAAAACAGAAACACTACTGTGACACTACAGTTTGTTTAGATATTTTGAAACTAAACGATGAATGTGACATAAACTAGACGAAAACAATGAACAACCAAACCCTCATTACAGACAAAGGGAGAAAGATGTAATTACTCCTCCTATGGTTATTAGTTGTAGTTGAAAGCACATAAATTCTTGGGACTTGTAACAAACAATTCCCAAATAATTACAGGTAGTATCGTGGTAGCTTTTTGCCGTAGCACAGAAACAATAATCATTGATAAAACGTTTCGATCCGAGGATCATCATCAGTTATAAAAACCAAAAACAAGACAATACACTTATATAACTATGCTTCAGGTGGTATGGCATGAGGTGTGCATGAGGTGTGCATGAGGTGTGCATGTGACGAGTATGTTCGAATGTATGTGTGCACAGGGGCTACCACAATACTACCTGTAATTATTATGGACGTAGCAATCAATCTCTACTCAATTCCCAAATAGTAGTCAAAGACAGTGCTTTACAACTAGGCAGTTTCTATAGCTTGTACTGATACAGCTTTCACTAGGAACAAGAAACTTTTGAGGAAAGACATGTGTGTTGAAGTGTAGTCAACCAGTTATCAATATTACCACAAAATGTAACATACACATTGACCACAAGCTGTGGTTACCATAGCGACCAGCATGTGTCAACAAGTGCTCAATTGTGTACACTTTCATAATGTACACATTCCTGTTTGTACAAACACTGGATAATTAGCCTCTAGTTATTTAACCAATGGTCAGTTTGTATTGTCATGGGGATGAAAGTGATGTGATGTGTGAGTAGATTTGTGGTCAGCAAAGCATGGAACAGAGCCCAAAGCATACAAAACATGACAATAGGGAATCTATACATGGTTGCAAATTCCTAAAAGTTAACACAAGATCTGGCACAGTGCTCAGCTTGACAATGCTGACTGTGGGAACACACTGTATATCGATTTTGTGCTAACTCCACTCACTCTCTCTTCTCTGATTTCTCGCTCTTCTTCTCGGCTGATTTTCATCTCTCATGATAGTGCCCGACTGGTAGACTCTGTATCAGTGTTGTCTAGTGACCAGCTGTATCTTCTGAGCTTCAGTTAGCACATACACTCTCGGCTATAGGGAGAGAGGTCAATCAGTGAGCTAGCTGTGTGGGAGGTACTGCACATATGGTGATGTGTGGTGATATGTCAGTGGGATACAATATCACTTCAAAGGCACCAAACATGCTATGACACTTGTATGGTGATGCAGCTCCTTCCTGGACACACACTATAAAGGCGCTAATACATCAATTTGGCAAAACTATGCTGTACATGGTAATGACACTATACAGCATAACACACAAGGAATGCAAGGGATATGTACACACAGATCAGGCCATAATGATCATGAGGTCGTCCCCGCTGGGAATTATCACTGTCAGCTGTAGTCTACGCAGTGCAGATGCGCTTCCGGAATGACCTCACTCGGTTCTTCCTGTAGATTAGCAACAAAGCTAACCCTACTAGTTGTATCATACCCGCGCTACGTCATACTATTACTCCACAGCATCATCACTACTAATGCTAGATCACTATGGTCACGCATCATACACTGTTACTATGACTCACATTATTTGTGGTATTAACTTGAGCTGTTGTTCTCTCAACCAGGTATTGCACTGGCTGTGTGACCATACTGGGCAGCCTTCATCAGAGCAGTGGATCCATCCTGCACATAAGAAGAGTGGATCAATACAACACACATGAACTCATTATCAAACAATTATTGGTCCAGTTAATCAACCTCAATTCATAGTCTAACCCTTTTCTCCTTTCACAGCAGTTCTACTTAGTAGCTACACCTTTAATCAACCATGTGCATGTTAGAATCACAACAAAAATTAAATGATGTTTGTCTGCACTTGAGCTAACTGATTGAACATTAATATTCAAAGATTTTCTACCCATCAAAAATAATTGTCTAGAAACTGTCTGTCTAGTATACATACAGTATAAATTACAGTAGATGCAGATCTAGTACAGTACAATACACACAATGAGAATGGACTAGCTGAAGACTCACCCTATCCTTCCAATTAGGACTCTCCCCACAGCAGGGCGAGCCTCCTTCAATCTACCATCATAACAAGCACCATACAGCTCCCTATCCTGTGTGAGTAGAGCACACAGAGCAGCACCACTGACAGGTGATCATACCAACACTCTCACACACCCTCTCCACACACTACTGTGGTCCTGCACTATAATACACAGTAGTTCTGCTGCCTAGTCAGTAATACAGGCTTTATGATGCTAGTGTGTATGAGCTACCTAACTAACACTGATTGTAGACTACAGACGACTAGTCATTACTAACACACTCTCTCACTCACCAGCTCGCTCTGCTGTTCCTTGGTTAGGCTCATGATCGCGGCCGTACCCGATGATGATATAGTCTGTGTACGAAGCAGCTAGCACAGCTAGCAACGAGCCGAGGAACCAGCACATTCCTTTCGACTACCAGCCCCGCCCCTCAGTACTGCGCATGTGCAAACAGCGAGTACTACATACTGACTTACTGACTTACTGTAGTAAAGACGAGTCTAGAGACTATAGTGATAACTGATCATGAGCTGTGTGAGTTCAGTAGAAAATTAATTAAAAAAATCTACATTATGTAAGCAGAGAGAGATCTGTATTCTTGAACGGTCTCATAATTGTGTAGTGATCAGTTTGTTGGTGGTGGTGCAGCTCATTCGGCTCCACCTCTATCTCTCTTCACAGCTAGTATCATGGCTTCCTCTCTACCTGTACGAGCGATGAGATCAGAGGAGCTGGTCATACCCAGTAGAGTGATGAGCAGCTACAGCTACTTCTCTTCACTGTGTATGACAACATACTGGGACCCACCATACTGTGCCGACATGATGACAGAGAACCCATCAAGACAACAAGGTACCTAGTCACTATCTTACTAGTAATAAGTGTTATTAGTATCCAGTCATGAATATTCATGATATGTACAGTCACATCTATAGTAGTGTATGAACAAGAGCGTTTGAGTATAATGATCTTGAATCCAATATTGGTTATTGAGCTTTCTCGATCAAAGTCCCATGCACCTTCCAATTGTTCAATGCAACAGCATGTAGATATTCACTCTGCATGGTTGGGCTTGGTTTAGGAAGCCAGTAGCTTTTACCTACTATAATGTACAATCATTATTAATATGTAAGTTACAATTTAAAAACACCTACTTATTCACTTCATGCAGCATGCATGCTTGTTGCATGTAGGTGATTTGAAGATCATATCCAATCACTGGGGCGGGTCACTGAGTGTGATACAAGATACCCACACACATACTGTGTACGTCCTCGCACTACATAAGCACACACTATTGGTTGCTTGACTTACAACGATGACAAGAATATGAATTATGGACTACCCACTACTATAGTTCTTGCTTATTCTTATTTTAATTCCATAACTTTGGTGTTTATGCAAGCTATGCTGTACTGAAGAGGACAGAATGTGTCCGAAACAGATGTACAATGTATGTCTGTCCACATGCAGCTGCTTTAATTTACTTTTCAACATTTAGGGCGTGTGGGTACCTAAGGGTTAAGTGTTTGGTGGGTTGGTAAAATGTAATAAGGATTATTATTAATCTACATGGGTTGTAATGATGTATTATTTGCTTTGTAGCAAATAAATATTACCGAGTCAGAAAATGTAAGCACAAAGACAGGCTCTTGCACCTTGAACAATAGATTTTATCAAACACTGGCATTTCTCAAAATGACTCACTAATAATTATTAATTTTTATCACTGCATACCTGGTCCATATGTATACAGGTATCCTTACTTGCCTGATGTGTATGTAATCAGGATACTGTATGCTTGAATGAGTCTCCTTACAATAACAAACAGGAAAGGAATGAATCTCCTACAATAACAATCAGGATACAAATGAATCTCCTTACAATAACAATCAGGATACTGTATGCTTGAATGAATCTCCTTACAATAACACTCTACAATAGTCATAGGCATGATAGTGTTTGCAGAATTCTGGTAGTAGCATTCTTTGTATGGCAAAATATACTATCCTGTTCTTGTCCATGAGAGTGTCTATCACTTGACTAAACTCTGGGGTTTCTTGTATGATGGCAGTAACTACAATGCAACCGGGCTTGTATGTAGTGGCATGAATTTTCACCCATGAGAGCCTGTACTGTATAGTCAATACACACATACTTTGTTGGTATGTTTGATAATTGAATTACACAGATATTATAGTAGCATTAGGAAGCCCATTCTTCAATATTGTACTGTACTTGTTGTTGTGCTTTGTTAACCAACTGACTGATTTACTTTTAATTTTACCTGTTGTGCTTTCAGCTAACATAATTAGTGACTGAATTGTAGTAGCTAATAGGGTGAGACGAATGTACAAAGTGAACTATCAAACATTCTTTTGAACAAACGAATGAATGTTCGAATAATTCTTTGTGGTAACAAAACACATCTTTATGACAAAAAAAAACTAAGTTTTATGACCTCACTACAGATTGAAATTGTTCTTCAATATCGAAATCAATTATCAATAATATAGCTTTTTTAGCAATAGTGGGTGTGGCACGAATGTTCAAAAGGCGATAAAAACTAGAATTTTTTGTTTACGAACGAATGTTCGAATGTTTAAACCTTTTTCCCAGCCCTAGTAGCTAACTGACCAAAATACTCACTGACTGAATTACACAGATATTGTTGTAGCATTAACTTCAATACTGTACCATAGCTATTGTGTTTTGTTAGCTAACTGACTGACCAACTTGTAATTTTACCTGTTGTGCTTTCAGATAACAAAATTAGTGACTGAATTGTAGTAGCTAGTTTATGCCTTTAGTTAGCTACGTAACTGACTGAATTAACAGCTCTACTTAATAATTTATATTGTACGTCTACTAAATTCTGTCACTTCTATAAGCTCATTCAAATGAAGGAGTTTGAGCCAGCACCCACTGTGAATGAGGTGACCTTAAGCTTCTCACCTAAAAAATATTCAAAAGTTCGAAAAAGACTTGAAGATGGTTATGATCTACCAGATGAGGACTATGAAATGTGGAAGGCACAATATCATGCTGTAAGTTATGCACACAGCCTCACTTGCACAGTGGATGTATAAATGTTTCGGAAAACTGAATCTGTTGTTACTTAACAAAGTTTTAACCGTATATGAACGTATGTATGTGATTGAAATAACAATTATAATAATAATTTCTTCGAATGATTATACAGGTCAATAACTAAGGAGACTTCTCGGGATGTGTTGTATAGTTAATAACAATTAATTATTCAATTTTTATGGTAAGTTTTTAATGTAGTCGGATGGATTGTCACCGTAAGACTCTCCAATGATGAAAATAACTGATGATATTGAGGTACACCTATTATAATGATAGAGAAACTTTAAGTTTACAGGTGTCAAAGTCAACAGATGCCTCGTCATCATCAGCCTCTCTTCCTCTACAACCTTCACAAAAATCAGTAAAGATTCCACCTTGTCAATGACAAATTTTCAAACAATATACCTACCCCATTCCCTCTTCCCAGAAACTATGCACCTGTTGTTGAGTCAGCACTTCATGAACAGGTAGTACCATCTGAGGTGCTAAGGTGGTTTCTGCACAGCATTGCACAAACCATTTATGCCATCAAGTGCTATCCAACTTCCCAAGAGTATTAAAGCATTGGATTGCAAGTACTCGAGCGATATCCATTTCTGGAATCACCAGCTGCATGGGGGAGCTTATTGTAGATTAATTCACAGAATTAATCGTAGTTAACAGGCGAGGGTACATCCTAGCTGGGTAGTGCGCATGCGCATGCAGTTCTCGTTATTTACGCGCGTAGCTTGAATTATGTTCAGCTGTTGCTGTTTGACGCATAGCAACGATCTTTCCCTCTGGCTAGTTGCTTTGCGTGTCTACTCTCTACTTTTCTTTCTCTCGAGTCACGTTGTATGTCATGTCGCAAGATAATGAAGACCGTGGTCTTGACGACGGCAATGGAGAGGAACAGAATGAAACAACCCAGCAGCTTATGCGGCGGCTCATAACTGCCTTGGAGCAAAAGGCTGGCGACGGTGAGAATTTTATTTATTTTATTTCTGACCCTTTTCCACTCGCGCTCCGGGTGTGATATTATAAGGGCCTTTATTGAAATTGGGACCTGCTTGGTTCGTCCCTCGTCAAGTTGTGCTGAATTTTGAGATCCGTTTGGTCCTAGCATTGTGCTGAGTTTGTGACCCGCATGGTCCCCATGATTGTATTGTGGGTCCAGTTGTGGTCCGAGTTTGTGCTGCTGGAGTGTGTGACCTGCAGAGGTCTGTGCATTGTGTTGCTGATTTGCATAGTGGGACCTGTTTGGTCCGAGCTTTGCCTGTTGCTGGAAGGTGGGCTGGTTAAAGCGGTGTGCACTCGCCCTACTCGGTCGGTGGTTGCTGAGTGCTGTACGGGCAGTGTGTGTAGGATGGTCAAGCATGGGACCGTTCGGCTGTATCTGTGCATGTTATAAGTATTAAAGTGCTGAGCTTGTAAATAAATGGCGTGTTTCCTTTGCAGAATTGGGTGCGGTGCCGGACGAGAATGCTCTGCAAGGAGTATTTGAGTTCGGTAATAAAGCAAGTGTGTCTGCCAGTGCCAGGGCGACTTCAGCGGCAGAACTGATGGCGCAGCTGGGAAATACTATTCAGTCCGGCAAGAGCCACGCCTCATCTGTGGCTACGGGGGAGGGGCTGCCAGCTCTCTCAAAGAGATTAGTCGAGAAGATAGTTGCCGGCGACTAGAGTAATTGATCAAACTTCGCCCGGTATCAATAATCGGCAATCCGTATGCCGAGAGAAAAAAGGCTTTCGAGTAAGCGACTGTATGTTTTACAAGCTGTTCATGTCCCTATAAAGTAGTGATAATTATAAGCGCTGACCTTTCCCAGAGACAGAACTGTGATAGAAAGGAAGACTCTGACGATTAATATCAATCTTCGTCATACAGGGACTTAACTCCGTCTTTGTGATTTATTGCTAAGCCGCAGCTGGCGCTGCTAACAAAAACACTTGCATGCAACTCCCACTAGTTAGCTCTACAAGGAAGCACAACGGCGCCAAACTGCAAAGCGTCCTCTTCCTGTAAGGCATGACGAATTTACGAGCGAAAATTGCTGACTATGCTGTTTTATGTCAAAAATATTAGTGAGAAGATTATAATTTTTAATGATTGAGGATTTGAAAGTGCTAAATAATAGTTCAGATCTTCCTGTTGACACTGTAAAAATCAATAAACATGATTGTTTGAGGATAATTTTTATTATTATGTACCTCCTCTTATTAACGTGGTCTTGTATAGTTTTAGGTCTGAATCTGCATATGTATACTAGTAGTGATATTTTGGTTAACAATTTCAACATACCAACAGGAGGTTTCAACTTCCTTCCTCGCTGAGTATGACGTGTAACACCACTAGTCGAGAGCTGTCTGAATCTGACAAGCACATATAATATGATATTAATTTCAACATACCAACAGAAATCTTCGACTTCATTCCTCGCTGAGTACGTGTCTAGAGCTAGAGCTAGACCACTAGAGCTGTCTGAGTCTGACCAGCACATATCACATGATAAGTTTAGTTAACAATTATTTTCAATTTACCAACAGAAGTCTTCGACTTCATTCTTCGCTGAGTACTGACGTGTAACACCACTACGTCAATAAGAGGAGCCTCAAACAATCATGTTTATTGATTTTTACAGTGTCAACAGGAAGATCTGAACTATTATTCAGCACTTTCAAATCCTCAATCATTAAAAATTATAATCTTCTCACTAATATTTTTGACATAAAACAGCATAGTCAGCAATTTTCGCTCTTAAATTCGTCATGCCTTACAGGAAGAGGACGCTTTGCAGTTTGGCGCCGTTGTGCTTCCTTGTAGAGCTAACTAGTGGGAGTTGCATGCAAGTGTTTTTGTTAGGAGCGCCAGCTGCGGCTTAGCAATAAATCACAAAGACGGAGTTAAGTCCCTGTATGACGAAGATTGATATTAATCGTCAGCGTCTTCCTTTGTATCACAGTTCTGTCTCTGGGAAAGGTCAGCGCTTATAATTATCACTACTTTATAGGGACATGAAAAGCTCTTAAAACATACAGTCACGAACTGGAAAGTCTTTTTTCTCTCGGCATACGGATTGCCGATTATTGATACCGGACGAAGTTAAGTCAATTACTCTATGTGGATTTCTCAGAGCTGCCTCCAGCTAAGGGGAAGAGCAAAGGTCCCCCTCAGGCGCTGGAGGGACAAGTAGTGATTATTCAGGCAGCGGAGTTGATGTCGTCTAGAAAGATAATTCCTGATCTAGCTACATGGAGCCAATGCTTCAATCTTTTTGCAGCGGTGGTAGTCAAACAGCATCCTGAGCGAGCCAGGAGTCTGTTCGCGTACTCATCGTTGATTGCTAGGTGCAGTGCGAAGTACAGGTGGCCGAGCTGGGTGGTGTATGATCAAAATTTTCGGCAAGAAGCTGCAGAGTCAGGAAATTTGGATTGGGCCAAGGTGGACCCCAGTATCTACACGCAGTGTTTTACTGGGGCCACACAGACTTTCGTGGAAGGATGGTGTAGAAGGTGCCAATCAGTTGATCATGTTACCGAGAATTGCCCGGCTAAACCTGGACCCAGCACTGGGTACTCCGCAGGTTTTGATTCAAGCAGGAGGCCTCCGCTGGCGGGGCGAAAAAGAGCAGCTCCGCAGAGCATTCCAGAAGTGTGCAAGAAGTTCAATAAGTACGATGGTGATTGCAGATTTGGCGAGAACTGTATCTTTCAACACAAGTGTGACAACTGCGGTGAACCAGGTCACCCCGCATCTAAGTGTCTTAAACCCAAGAAGAGGGTTCAGCAGTAATTACTCATCAAGTGAAGGCTGTGCCATGTTTAGCTGACATTGCTTACATGTTAACCATACTATCATCATTATTATTATGTTTATGAACATTTATTATGTTATTTTCCTTCTATCTTCTTTATCCACATATTATTCATACATTAATGCACTCACACGCACACACACATAGCTGTAGTACAACATAACTATGAATACACCGATCAGCTGTGGGAGCTAGACAGTTGTAGACCAGCTGAAGGTCTGCTTGATCTGCCGTCGTCCATGCTCCATATTGAGTCTCCGCTGACCATGTGCATCTTGTCCTGGCAAGAGGGTTTAGCAAGTCACCCGGACAAAAAGTTTGCTGAGTACATCTTGCAAGGGCTTCAGAAGGGCTTCAGAGTTGGCTTTCATAGGGAAAACTTGCTGTACCAGATGAAACGCAACATGCCGATACCTGACCCGAGTGTTGTAGCAGTGTACTTACAAAAAGAGTTGAGTGAAGGGAGGCTACTTGAGTTTTCTCTAAAAGAAGCTGCGGCTTTGTCGGTTCAATGTAGCCCCATTGGCATGATTCCAAAAAAGAATAAGCCGGGCAAATGGCGGCTGATAGTAGATTTGTCATCTCCGACTCGTGGCAGCGTAAACAGTGGAATTGTAAAGGAGCTGTGCAGTTTCTCGTACACTTCGGTTGATGTGGTAGCTAATCATGTCCTCCGTTTGGGTAGAGGAACACTTATGGCCAAGATGGACATTATGCATGCATATCGTAATGTTCCAGTGCACCCTGAAGATCGCTTGTTGCTTGGAATGATGTGGGAAGGAAAAGTGTTCGTGGATAAGACACTTCCTTTTGGTTTGCGGTCAGCACCTCTGATATTCACAGCAGTTGCAGATGCATTGATGTGGATGATGCAGCAAAGGGGTGTGTCCATTGTAGACCATTACCTAGATGACTTCATTACACTTGGAAAACCTGACTCAGCTGAATGCCATTGTAACTTTGAGACTATGCTAGAAACGTGCAGGGTAACAGAATTTCCAGTGGAGTCTGGGAAATCGGAAGGCCCTACAACTATGTTGACCTTTCTTGGAATTGAGATAGACACCGTCTCGATGGAGATGAGACTTCCGTTGGATAAGCTGGCAAGGCTGAGAGAAGTTATCAGAGATTTCCGAGGAAGAAAGGGTTGTAAGAAAAGGGAGCTCCTGTCACTCATAGGTTCTTTGTCTCACGCATGTAAAGTCATCAAGCTGGGTCGTCCATTCCTACGTAGGCTGATAGTGCTTTCTAAGCGCGAGAAGAGGTTAGATCATTTTGTTCGCCTGAATGCAGATGCGAGATCAGACATAGAGTGGTGGTTTCGCTTTGCAGATGTATGGAATGGAGTGTCCTTGATGTATCGAGTGAGCAGTAAAGCGTGTAGCATTGTGATGATGTCAGATGCATCAGGAAGCTGGGGCTGTGGGGCTTTTTGCGGCAAGAAATGGTTTCAGTTAAAATGGCCCACATCTTTGATGGAACACGATATCACCTTCAAGGAACTAGTTCCAATTGTCTTAGCGGCAGCTGTTTGGGGAAAGGTTTGGTCAGCAAAAAATGTGAAAGTTTGGTGTGACAATTCAGCTGTTGTAGACATCGTGAATAAAGGGGACAGCAAAGAGCTCGAGGTCGTCCATCTCATGCGGTGTCTGTCATTTTTCAAAGCCAAATTTCAGTTCTCTTTGTTCGCAGAACATGTAGCAGGAGAAAAAAATGACTTAGCCGATGCGTTGTCTAGGAATAACAGTAGTTATTTCCGGTCCCATTATTCTCAGGCCGACCTGCTGCCCACACCGCTACCTCCTCAGCTGCTAGATATGACAATAATATTGAGACCGGACTGGACATCCCAGCTCTGGACGGACTTGTGGAGCACTATTTTCATGAGGGTTTAGCACTTTCGACACAAAAGTCGTACAACTCAGCAAAAAGAAGGTTCATCTCGTTCTGCGCAAGTATAAACATAGTCAAGCCGGTACCAGTAGATGAACAGTTGTTGTGTAGATTTGTAGCTCATTTATCATCAGAGGGTTTGTCTCCAAAGTCTGTTAAAATGTACTTGTCGGCAGTGAGGCATTTGCAGATCTCATTGGACGGTGGAGATCCTAACATGTCAGCGATGCCTCGTTTAGAGCAGGTGTTAAAAGGGGCTAAGAGAGCAGCAGCTAAACAGGGTTTGAAATCTAAGCCTAGACTTCCAATAACGCCTGATATTCTCAGGAAGATTCGCTCAGTGTGGTTCAGTAATCCCAGCTATGACTCGCGAATGTTGTGGGCGGCAGCATCGTTATGCTATTTTGGTTTTCTGAGAGCGGGAGAGATTACGGTTCCATCAGAGTCAGCTTACGACAAAGGTGCTCACCTGAATTATGGTGATGTAGCGGTAGACAGCAAAGCAGCTCCTAAGATTCTTCGGGTTAGCATCAAGGCGTCCAAGACAGATCCGTTTAGACAAGGTGTCGACGTTTTTGTTGGGAGAACAGGAAACGAGATATGCCCGGTGGCTGCGGTGCTGGCATTTATGGCGAAGAGAGGCAGCAAGGAAGGCCTTTTGTTTAAATTTGAGGACGGAAGGATGTTGACCAGAGACAGGTTTGTCTCTCATGTAAGAGCAGCTCTGACATCTGCTGGTGTAGACCCCGCCCCTTATTCGGGTCACAGCTTTCGCATAGGGGCGGCAACCGCTGCGGGATCGAGTGGGCTTTCTCCAGTGATGATCAAGATGTTGGGTCGGTGGGAAAGCTCTGCGTATTTATTGTATATCAAGACGCCGAGACACTTGCTTGCTGAGGTTTCATCCAAAATTTGTTAGTTGGATATAGAACATTGCAGATAGTATTATAATCATTAATAATTATTATGTGTTTCATAGAGGATTATTAGTAATTAATTATAAGTATAATTTCATTTGGTGGCTTGGTCCTTCTTTGGATGAGAGCATACGTTCCGATGCAGTTTTGGTGCCCAAGCCGTAATTTTAATGGTAATATTATAAAGGTAATAATAATTGGTTAATATGGTAAGTCAGTGTCAGCTTGTTTTGGGCATCCTGTGTGAGATTACAGTGTCGGAATCAATTGCTCAAGTCTGCAGGAGAATCTCCATCCACCGCCAAACTATAATCTTATTCTATTGGTCGTATCTGTGAGTCAGTAATTATTCATTGGTAATTAGTGATGGGAATTGTGTGGCCGGTCAGATATTTAATGTACACGAAGCATGTTAATTGTAGATTAATTCACAGAATTAATCGTAGTTAACAGGCGAGGGTA